>CAIGRB010011221.1:5006-28462 GCA_903798255.1 Fraxinus quadrangulata
TTTGAGAAATATCATTATTATTATTTTATTGTATTATAAAATTAATTAAATTAATAAGATAACGGAAGAGATATTTTAATTTCTACCTTATCCTTCCCTGTCCCTACCTCGACCCTACCCGTGGCCATGCCTAAACCTAAATTTTCAGGAACTGGAGAGGGTCTATATTGAAAAAGTTCTAAGAGTAGATCCTATTCAAAATTTGACAAATTGAAAAGCCCATATGCTAAATTTTCCTTTTTCAGGAATGGCAAAAACTCCGTTCAACTCGATACTCGTAACATCATCGTGAAAAAGGCAGGGATTATTTGTCTAACCTGGTAGACAGGGCGAGATTTCCACCACATTTAAAGTTAATTTCAAATTTAAATTTTTAATGTATAAAAAATAATATCATCATTTTTAAAGATAATAATTTATTTTGAAATAAAGATAATAATTTATTTTTTTTTTCAATAAATTTTTTGTATTAAATTGAGCTTGCATTTTGTTCATGGATCGACTTGATATTATAAATCGAGTGTTTAAGTTGTTAAACATGGAAAGATTTGATTTATAATTCGATCTAAAGTTTATTGTCCACAATCGATAAATAAAGATGAACACTTTATTTTGATAAGATTGTCTCAATTTTATTTAAAGTTGATCTTGACTTTAGCAATAAAATTAATTATACATTTTTGAAATGTATTGGACTGGACCACATGAAATTAATTTATATAATTGACCACTTTAATTTAGTTTCACTTAACTAGTACCTTAATCCTGAGCGAGTAATACTTTGATTATTAACTTGAAGTTTTTTGAGGTATCAATGAGTGAGATTAAATTACTAATCAATATCTCGATGCCTTGGAAATTAAAGTGAAATAATTGGAGACCATATATTCGCGATATGGAATTCGTAACCTATTTAATAGGCATGATCATGACATCAAGAGATTTTTCAATGAACAGTTAAATCTGAGCTCAGTAATTCGACATGATTGTTGAATTAATATTGTGATGTGATCACGTGGAACTGTCAAATATAAAATGAGATTGAGGATATAATGTATATTTGGAAAATGAGCATTTGGTCATTTTACCTAGTTTCAAATATTCAACGTGATTAATGGGGGTAATATGTAAGAGCAGTTTGTCAGAAGATATAATTATTGTAGTTTCAATAATTTCAATTAAATTAGGAGTGCAATCACGTTCTTTTAGTGGAATAAATAGTGATTAATAAATTATCTAGACCGATCAAGAGTTGATCGGGTCAAGATTAATTTATTGGAGCTTGATTTAATTTGATCTGTTTGGTCCTTTCAGTAGCTTCAAATAAGAACCAAAATAAATTATAAGAGTTATGATTTAGTATTATTAACTGTAAAAATATAAACTAATTAAACCGGAATGTGTCTTGCATGTGTCAAACACGTGCTATTACGATATGGAGGTTATGATTTGGATAAAGACAAAAAGAGATTCTTTTTTGACAATGACTTATCATCCAATAAAAGAGAGAGTCCTAGTTTAATTGGAGGTCTTGTGAATCAAAGGAGGCTTGAAGGTGAAATCAAGGAGATCAAAGACCAAGGATTTTTTTTTTTTTTTTAAGTACGCTACGAGGGTAATTTGTAAAACACCTGCGTGTTATTTTTATTCCAAATTATTTCATTCTTGCTCATACACAACTTAATAAAAGCCTTCATATTTTCCCACATATGGGACAATGGGATGGGCGAAAATGATCAACCTGTTAACTACTTGTGTCGTTGTCATTCTTATATCTTTTAATTTTGGCATATATATATATATATATTTATTTATTTATTTAAATCAAATAAACTCTTTCTTCATTTCCAATTTTGCACAATAATACACCAAACATAACCGCAGCTGGGCCAAATCCTACTCCAATCCCCAATTTTCACCAGACATTACTTCGGTGTTTGATCTAAGACACGCATGCATCTTCAATTTCTAACGCCACCGTCCACTCGCAATTTTGATGTATAAAAAATTTTGTCTGACAGAATCCCCTATTTTATAATATGCGGTTGATTTTGAAACTGGTTGCTTTATTAATTTGTTTGGAATTTTAGGGGCGATCTGTTTGATTTGATATTGAAAGCTGTTGAGACTGTTGAATAGTAATTGGATTGGATTCGACTGGATGGACAAAAATAAGAACCGTACCGATCTGCTTGCTGCTGGACGTAAAAAGGTATTATTTTCTCATTTTTCCTAGTAAAAGAATTCAATTTTTTTAGTAGTTATAGAAATTTCTTAAATATTTTTAAGACTACTGAGAAGATGGATGGTAATAATTAATAGCTGCTCTGAAGTACATTAATCTTTTTCTTTGACTCTTAGAAATGAAAATTGATGCCATGTTGAGTGCACTTCTGGGAATAAAGATTGGTTTGTGTATTTCATTATGGGAATAGTTGCAGTCTTTCATTGCATTCACTATTGAGTTTTATGTTCGGTGGGCAATGTTATTATTTAGCTGGTCATTATATCTTAGGAACCAACTTTCCATGTCCACGAACTAATGTTTTCATAACCACTTGTCAACTTGCAACTAGAAAGGGTCATGTTACATGTACATCGATTTACATAATGTATTACATAATGACACGTGATACTCTACTATTTGCGAGTTTAAAATACAATCACTTTTTTATCCAATCTTTTCCCTCGACATCATTTTCGGTAACTGCTTATGTGCCATCTTGATTTACAAGTAGCAAAATCCAACTAGAAATGTGTTGCTGCGTATTTAGTCATCAAGGAAATTTCAGTGCACATGTTAAGTTTTTTATCTTTCCTTTTTGTAATAGATGAGCTTATGGGACATGTTGAGATGAGGTTCATGGGAGAGTGATATTTGCTAATTGCTAATCACACAACTTTAATTGATGAGACTAAAATGGACTTAAATCATGAGTTAGAACTTTGTAGTAATTTGGAATTCAAAGGGTTTAGTTTTAGTAGAACCATGGAAGATTACATTCAATGCCACTTTAGTAATTGTAGGAATAAAGATAATAGTGAAGTTATTGTCGAGAATAATGTTGTCCAAAAAAGTAGTTTTTTTAAGTATTTAGGTTTGATTATTAACAAGGAGGAATTGAACAGGATTTAATGCCTAGGATTAGAGCAAGTTGGATGAGATGGAGATATGTTATAAGAACTCTGTGTGACACGAAGATGTATATAAGTTTAAAAGGCTAATTCTATTGAACTATTCGTAGACTTTCTATGCTTTGTGCTACTGAACGTTGGACGAGTGGAGAATAGGATGCCCACATGATAATTGAAATGAGAATGCTACAATGTGTGCTCATACTAGAATGAATGAGATTAGAAACGAGAATATATGCCAACAAGTATTAATTACATAAAAACAGCTGCTATCAATGATCAATTGAGGATTCTTAACATCCAAAATAGTGGGTCTAAACAATGCAAATCATAAAACTATTATTGACAAAAATTTTGAAAAAGCTTGACCACATTCTTTTGGTTATGAAAACTACAACAATAAACAACAAATAAACTTGTTCCTAGTATTTTTTGGGTCGGCTACATGCTTCCTCTCTCACCACTCGTTTATATTCATTGCTACTTCTTGGAAGATCCAAAAACAAATAGAACCTTAGCAATAGCAACATGCCACGTTAATTTGGTCTATCCTTCAAATATGTTCTACTGAGATCACACCACACTTAAAAGTGGGAACTTTATTAGGTCTATACAAGATATTCCTCAACTACCAAAGTCGTCTTTCCCTGAATTTATTATGTAATAGTTTTTCAATCTACAATGGTTATTATCAGGAAGTAATCTGATTTTTATTATTGGTTTATCTTTTAAAAGCTTCAACAATTCAGGCAGAAGAAGGATAATAAAGGGAATACGAGCAAATCATCAGGCAAAGCTTCTAATTCTGGGCATGATGCAAGTGCAAATGCTGCCAATAAAGCAGCGGCAAAACCGAAAGAAATTGCAGGTGGAGAAAGATCTGGGCATGATGCTGAAGATCATATTCCTTTATCGGAGTCACATTCTAGAGCGAATTCAATGGAAATCGATACTGTTTCTGCCACTGATGATCTGTCAACAAAGGCTGTTATGGTTGAAACCACAAAGTTTGCTGCAGGGAATGTCAAGTTTCCATTAGAGGATTCTGGAGTCGCTGAGACCAGGTTGAATGAAAGTGATGGACGTGATGATGTTGATTTGTCTATCTCAGATGGAGGTAGATACACTTCTATACTTCCTGAGGACGTGGAACATATTATGTCAGGAACTTTAGGCGTAGTTGTTCCCAAAGAGGAATCTACAGAATCCAGTTTATCTTTGCCCATTGGTTTTTCATCCCAACCGGAGAAGAAGCATGGGAAAGAGCAGGTAACAGATGTAGGTTTGTGCCTTCACTCTTGACACTGTCTTCCTTTCCCATTTAATTTTATATGTTTTAAACTTTGTTGCTAACTTAAAATTAAATTTTACTTTGGTTGTGGTTAGGGGCTGTGCAGGAAATTGGCACTTCAGGTGGGATTCAAGCTGATGCTGGCAAGGTGATGCAGCTTGAAGAAGAATCTAGACTTTCTTCAAATAAGTTTGACAAGAGTGCAGGAGGCCCTATGATGGCTGATTCAGGGAGTGCCGAAGTGGCTGAGGCAACAATCCAGGTGGATACACAACAAGAGCCTGATGATGCTTCATCATCCGTTGTTGCTATCAATGATACTGACGATGCTCGAGGGAGGGATAGCACAAAACCTTTACCTGATTCAGAGGGAATATCACATGTAAATTCTGAGGCGACTGGTCTGCAGAGAGAAGACTTATTATCTGATTCGTTGTATATAGAGAAGACAGAAATGGTTTCTGTGTCGGGTGATTATGCTGAAGACACTTATGTAAATTTTGGTGATACTAATGCTGAAAGATCTTCTGAGTTCAATACTAATGGTGCTGGGAAGTCCTTTGGACAGAAGGTGGATCTGTCTTCTGGATCAGATGGAAGTTTTATCAACCTTTCCCAGTTAGCAAAAGTATTACGAAGCCTTAATGAAGATGAATTTAGGTTCTTGTTCATGTCAAAAAAATTATCTGCGGAAACATTAAGAAATAGAGACAACATGAAGGTGCATGAGTATGTTGTTTATGATGCTTTTGAGCGGATCAAAGAACATTTATATCTGACAAGTTTTGCAAGAGATGCATTTTGCTTACAGATCTCTGAATATCAACAGTTGGCTGATGAGAAATCGATGTCCAATACTTCACTCAATGAAGTTCAAGGGAAAAATGAAGTGCTTACCGAGGAACTTGCACAATGTAGGTCTGAACTTCAGGAGGTTGTTTCCGGGAGAGAAGAGCTCCAAAAGCAGCTTTACTTTTCAATATCCGAGGTTGAAGAACTTTCTGCCAAAGTCAATGAGTTGCAGAATAACCTTGAAACAACTCCAGGAGACTTGTCAAGCCTGACATCGAAGTTACTGGATTGCAGGAATCTGGTGGCAGCTTTACAGATTGAAAATGAAAACTTAAATGAAAGTTCTAATCAGATGACCAAGGAGAATAAGAAACTTCAAGAGGAGAACGAACACATTGTGCTTGAGAATGAGAAAATGACAAGAGAGTTAGCTCAGTGCCAAACTTCTTTGCAGTTGCTTCGATTGGAAAATATTGACTCAACTGAGAATCTGACTTCACTGAGAGAAGAGAGGAGAAAGCTTGAGGATGAAAAGGAATTTGTTGTTCATGATAATGATGAATTGCTTGCAGACTTGTCCAATTATAAGAGGATGGTTGAAGCTCTTCAAACGGAAAACAAGAATTTGAATGATGTCCTCCAATCAGAACGAGAAAAGCAAGAGGTGCTCAAAGAGGGAAGCGAATTTAAGCTGCAAGAGAATGAGAAACCATCAAAAGAGTTGATGGACAGCAAAGATTTGGTGGCAGCTCTTCAGGCTGAAATCTCCCACTTAAATGGGGTTCTCACTTCCATAACAGAGGATAAAAACAAGCTTGAAGAAAAGAAGGAAATAAAATTCAGTGAAAACGAGAACCAACCAAACGAGTATTCAGAAATCCATACATCATTATCTAGTCTGCAGGCAGAGTGCAGTAAGGCAGATGATGATGATTCTTCCCCACTTAAAAGGAGTAGAGAGAGTGAAATTCTGATGTCTGAGAAGGCTGCATCTGAATGCCATGCAGATAGATCATCTCTGGAGGGACTGAAATTGGAGACATATGATGATTCTTTCGGGTTTGTTGCACTGAAAAGACACTTGGAGGATGCCGAGAGTGTAATGCAAAAACTTGAAAAGGCAATTGAAGGAATGCACGCACACTCTACTTCCCTGAGTAGGTTGAGTGGTAAAGTAGTTGGATCTGGAGTGTCAAAACTTATTCAAGCCTTTGAGTCAAAAAGTCACACAGATGATGATGATTCAGAGGAACCCCGTTCTTCTGAAGACCAAACAACAGGAGATCTATATGTTATAGCCAAACGGTAACTCAGAAGCTGAGAGCACTGCTCCAGGAGTTAATTCTGGATGGTGATAATGCCAGTGAGTTCTGTAGAGGGATGAAGGAGACTAAACTGCTTGCTGCTGCGGATGCTGTAGAGTTGAGGAGTGACTATGAATCTCTGAGGGAGCACAGTGATCATCTAGAAGAAGCAAACATAGAGCTTATGGTTCTCTATGAAGCTACAAGGGAGCATGTACATAATGCTGTTTCAAGAGAGGGTGAGCTTCTTATTTTACGTGATGCCTTGTGGAAACAAGAGCTCTCTCTGAAATCAGAGAATAATGAGCTCCGAGAAAAGCTGGGTGAATTTCAAGCCAAAATTAGTGAATTAGAGAGTCAATTTGATGAAACATGTCAAAATTCAAATGAGATGGTTGCTTCAATCACCAATCAAGTGAAAACTCTCCAGAAAGAAGTAGTTAAATGGGAATCAATACTGGAAGAAGAATGGAGTTCTAGTGTTGCTCGGATTCTTCAGGAAGTTGGTGAGCTGGATGCTAGCATCGATCCATTTGGTTCCTCCACCTCATTAGCAGGTGTAGATAACAGCCTGGATGTTGTTAGCCGTGTTGCTATTTCTGTTAATGCTACCAACAAATTGATTTTAGGTCTGCGAGATCAACTTGAAGCTTTGCACAATGATCATCAAGCACTGTGGAACGCTTACAACGATAAACATGAGAAATGTAATACTCTGCAAGAAAAGAATGAAATGATTACCAATATATTGCACAGACTTTATGATGACCTCTGCAAACTTCTTGGTGAAGCATCTGGGTGCAATGACGAAACAGAAACTGTCTGGTCAAGAAATGACTCTCTAGATCTCTTACATCCTGGCATTTTTGATACCCACTTGGAGAAACTGAACACATTTCTTGGTGAGAGGATGCAGCTTCAGTATGCACATAATGAACTCAATGCAGAGTTGATGAACAGAGCTAGAGATATTGACAAACTGGAGAAAAGATGTCTTAGTTCAGATGCCATTTTGAAGTTAGTTGAAGATATTGAACAATCAGTCAGGCTGGTGGGGATGGAAGTTTCCTCAAATGAACCTTCCTCACGCCTAGAGTCTCTCATACATTTACTAGTTAAGAGGCATAAAGAGGCTGCTGGGAGTTTAAGCATGTCAAGAGAGGAGACTGCTTATTGGGAAACGAAATTAAGTGATTTGCTTTTCGCAGCGTGACAGTCTCAAACAATCCCTAGCAGGGACATCCAAAGAGCTGGAGAAACGTTCTCAAGAGTTGCTAATGAAAGATGCTAGGCTTAATGAACTTGAAACAAAACTTAAGGCCTATTCTGAGGCTGGTGAACGCATGGAAGCTCTGGAATCTGAGCTCTCATATATTCGCAACTCAGCTACTGCATTAAGAGAATCGTTTCTTCTTAAAGACTCCGTTCTTCAGACAATAGAAGAGATTCTAGAAGATCTAGAGCTGCCCGAGGACTTCCATTCCAGGGATATCATTGAAAAGATTGATTGGTTAGCAAAATCTGTTACAGGGAACTCTTTGCCTCTTCCCGATCGGGATCCAAGAAGCTCAGTGGGAGGAGGATCATACTCTGATTCTGGGTTAGATGTGGATGGCTTAAAGGAAGACACGCAGCCAAATCCAAATTCCACTGATGACTTAAGAAGAAGATTTGAGGAATTGCAGAGCAATTTTCTTGGGTTGGCTGAGCAAAATGAGATGCTTGAACAATCATTAATTGAGAGGAACAATCTCGTGCAGCAGTGGGAAGAAATTTTGGACAGGGTAGATATGCCTTCTCAGTTGCGGTCCATGGAACCTGATGATAAGATTCAGTGGTTGGCAAGTGCATTAGCAGAGGCTCAGAACCAGCGTTATTCCCTTGAGCAGAAGATTGAAAACCTTGAAACATCTTGTGAGTCCCTAACTACTGACCTGGAGGATACACAAAGAAGAATATTTGAGCTAGATTCAGCTTTTCTGCAGGCTAGCAGAGAGAAAGAAATTCTCAAAAGGGACGTGGAGATTCTTACTCATGAGTATGATGAAATCTCAAAGAAAGCCGCTGGTTTTGAAATAAACAATGGGAACCTTAATAATGAACTTAGTTTGTTGCAAGAGAAACTGGAACAGAAGCACGGGGTTGAAGAAGATATTCGCCTTGTTGATGATGCTATAAGCAGACTGCAGGGTTTGGTTAAGGATGTTCTTAAGGATTCTGGTACGGATGATGTGGTATTTGGTCATGATGGTACTGAATATTTAGAAGCAATGGTGATGAAGCTTATATCAGCTTTTCAGCAGGCTAGCAGAGGGAAAGAAATTTTTTCAAGGGACTTGGAGATCCTTAATCATGATTATGATGAAATCTCAAAGAAAGCTGCTGATTTTGAAATAAACAATGGAAACCTTAGTAGTGAAATAAGATTGTTGCAAAAGAAATTGGAACAGAAGCTTGGCGTTGAAGAAGATATTCGTCTTGTTGAGTCTACTATAAGAAGACTGCGTGGTTTGGTTAAGGATGTTCTTCAGGATTCTGGTACAGATGATATGGTATTTGTTCATGACAGTAATGAGTATTTCGAAGCACTGGTGATGAAGCTTATAGAAAGATTTAAAACACTTTCATCAGGGAAACCTATTAACAGTGATGTGGCTGATTCGCACAATAGTGTAAAATATGAGCCATCTCAAATTCCAAGAAATGCTGATGAGCAGGATGTAGTGATTCTGACCAAAAAACTGGAGGATTGTATGGGTGAATTGATATGTTTGAAGCAGCAGAAAGATGAATGTCTGCAGAATAATCAATCCTTAGTTTGTGATCTTGAAGCACTAGAAATAAAAAAGAATGAACTGCAAGAGCTGCTTAATCAGGAGGAACATAAGTCATCTTCTTTGAGAGAGAAGCTAAATGTTGCCGTTCGGAAAGGGAAGTCCTTGGTGCAACAGCGGGATGGCATGAAGAAAGTGATTGAAGAGCTAACCGCTGAGGGAGAGCAGCTCAAATCTGAGATCAATCTTAACAAAAATGCTATTCTCAAGTATGAGCAAAGGATCAAGGACTTATCTGTGAACCAAGAAAGGGTGCAAGGTTTAGAAACTGAGAATATGTTCCTTAATGATCATATGGCAGAAGCCGAACGCCATTTGCAGGAGAAGGAGAGTAGCTTGAGCATGATTTTAGACACTTTGGGTGATATTGAAGTTGGTCTTGCACGTAATTTTGGCAATCCAGTTGAGAAGCTGAAAGAAATTGGGAAACATTGCCATGGTCTCCAAACGGCCCTGGAATCTACTGAACAAGAATCAAGGAAATCAAAAGGAGCAGCTGAGTTACTGGTGGCAGAGTTGAATGAAGTTCAAGAAAGAAACGATATCCTTCAAGAGGAGCTAGCAGAAGCTTCCAATGAGCTTTCCAAACTTTCTAATGAAAAGGATTTAGCTGAAGCAGCCAAACATGAAGCTATAGCTCATATGCAAAAACTGTCTGCTATTCATGCTGAGGAAAAGGATAGACAGTTGTCTGAAGTCACGGTGTTAAAATCTGTCATGGATCAATTGAGGGAGGAGCTTGTTGCTATTGACAATGTACTGGGGGATGTTCTCTCCAAGGACTTGGAAGTTTTGCGGAATATGGAGGTCAGAATGAAATCATTCCTGGAACTAGGTGATGCACCTGATGTGAATGCTGTATTTCCTGGTAGTTCCCATGGTGGCGTCATTTCAACAAAACCAGAAAACAAGGTAAAGTATTTATTGATGTTAATTTTTATGTATATTGACATCCTTGGCTTTGCTTGACTCGTTCTTTACATTCATTTGTCTTCCATCGTTCTGTTTCTTGATCTATACATTCTTCTAATCTCTTTATCTTTTTGCCAACAACTAAAATACTGATGAAGCTGAGTAGGTATATGCTTCATTTGAATGTTGGAGAAGAGGGATCGGAGAGGGCAATGGTGAAAGTGAAAGAGAGAGGCAGAGGAGTGAGATAGCTTGATATTTTTTTATGTGATATCTGTACAGGAGAGGTCTTCTCAGTCTGTAAGATGCTGGAGCTTAACTTTTTACCTTTTTTGCTTGTCATCCGCAGGTTTTTATGCCAGAACTTTGTTCTCTCAAGGAGCGATTGTACAATCATCAGCTTTTGTTACACAAAGAAGCTCACCATTTATCTGAAGTAGCAAGGACTGTTCATACTGAAATTTATTCTCAGAAACAATCACTTGAATCTATGAAGAGAAGTGTTGAACAGCTAGAGTCCATTGAGAAAGAGAGAGGTTCCGACTTATTTACTATGCGTAGAAACATTTCCTTGATTTATGAAGCCTGCAACAGTGCAATCCTGGAAATTGAAAATTTGAAGACCCATCTGGTTGGAAATGATTTGCCCTCTGGAGCACTGGAGTGGAAGTTAAAGTATCCAATATCTGTTGATGGAGGGGGTGATATTACTGGTGATGCCCACGCCTTTACCGAGGAAGGCATCAGGACCATGCGAGACAAATTATTATTGGTTGTGAAGAATTTCATAAGAATGCAAGCTGATATTCTGGAAGTTAAACAGAAGGAGATGAAGGATACAATATTCAATTTACAGAAAGAGCTTCAGGAAAAGGACATCGAGAGAGACAGAATTTGTATGGAGCTTGTTAATCAGATAAAGGAAGCTGAATCTAAGGCAAGGAATCATTTGCAAGACCTACGGTCTGTGAGGGCTCAGCTAGATGATTTACAGAAACAGGTGGATGTGAAGGAAGTGGAGCGCAGGGAATTGGAACACCGAATGCAAGAATTACTAGATCAGGAAGTCACATCTGAGGACTTGCAGCAGAAAGTTAAATCTCTAACAGATGCGCTGGCTGCGAAAGAACAAGGTCAGCTGAACAGCTTCTTTTAGCTGCATCTCTATTTCAGTAATAATGTGATCTCTGTTTCGATTTTATCATAATCGTTTAGTTATCTATTACATGCTCTTTCAGAAACTGAATCAATGATGCAAGCACTTGATGAGGAGGAGGCTCAAATGGAGGACCTGACAAACAGGATTGGCAATCTGGAAAGAGAATTGCATCAGAAGAATGAACAGTTAGAAAACCTCCAAGTTTCTCGTGGGAAGGCTTTGAAGAAGCTTTCTGTCACAGTGAGCAAGTATGATGAACTTCATTATCTGTCTGAAAATCTCCTTTCAGAAGTTGAGAAGCTTCAGTCACAATTGCAAGAGCGGGATAGAGAAATATCTTTCCTTAGGCAAGAGGTTACAAGGTGCACGAATGATGCACTAGCTGCAACCCAGATGAGCAAGAAAAGGAGCTCTGATGAAATTCAAGATTTTCTGACATGGTTAGATACACTGATTTCTCGGGTGCAGGTGAATGATTTAGCTTCTGATAGTATGAAAGTTGATCAGGTTAATGAAAATAAAGAGAAGCTACAAAAGCAGATCATGGCTTTTGTATCTGAATTGGAGAATCTTCGTTTGGTGGCCCAGAACAGTGATAAGCTATTGCAAGAAGCAAGGGGAAAAGTGGAAGAGTTGACACGAAAAGAACAATATCTTAAGGATTCTTTACATGAAAAGGATTCTCAATTAACTATGCTTCAAGGTGCTGGAGATTCTGGACAAGCTCCAAGTGCTACCTCAGATATCATGGAAGTTGAACAAGTGGTATGGTATTTAAGTATTTTATTGATTTATTTGTCGAACTGGCCGGCCCAAGTGTCTAGACATAAGAGTGTGTTGCTGGTTTTGAAGTTGGTATCATTTTCTTAGATTACAAACGAAGTGTTTCCAATTTTGTGTAGCTTTTTGTTATTTTCGTGTTTCTTCTTCTCCTTTTCAATTTTCTCTCTTTATATTTTACTGGGAATATTATACATTGGTACTGATTTCTGTTGGGCTACTGATGTAGACAAACAAATGGACAACTCCTACCATAGCATCGCAAGTTCGCAGTTTGCGGAAAACCAATAGTGATCAGGTTGCCGTTGCACTAGATATTGATCCCAGTAGTGACAGGTTGGAGGAGGATGACGATGATAAAGGTAATGTACTGTCAAGCTATAATAATTGAAAAGCATTGCATCACTTCTGTAAGTCCAACTCTTGCATCTATCAAGACTCATTTCTCTTTCATTCCTGTGGTTTTTTATTCAATTTCAGCTCATGGGTTCAAGTCACTCACTACATCAAGACTTGTTCCACAATTTACGCGACCAGTAACCAATATGATTGATGGTTTGTGGTACGGTCCAATCTACTTCTATGAAATCTAATGACATTCATGGACTTCCCATTTATCACCTCTTGTGAATTCTGGCCAGGATGTCATGTGATCGGGCACTAATGCGACAACCTGCTTTACGACTTAGTGTCATAATCTACTGGGCTGTGTTGCATGCTCTTCTTGCAACTTTTGTAGTTTGAGAACCTGATCAAGCGTTCACCTTTTGGGGAAAAAAGTAGAATATATCTCTCTCTCTCTGGACATAGAAATATGCTCGCTAACAGTTTAGTATTCATTCACTCTGCAGGTCCTGATGCAAGGTAGGAATGAAGTTGCAGCGGCAAATGTGCTACAGATATGTCTATAAGCTTGTATTACATATCATTGAGTTCGTTATTCTAGGTTGTTTGATTCATTGTTTGCCAACCTGGAAACTGTGATTTTCTCTTTTATTATATAATCACAGATTTCTTGGTTGCTGTCAATAAGGAAAAATGCATTATACAGGATATAGATTGAGAATTGGTTTAAGAAATCAAGCTGTAGTTGTAGGTCTATTGCAGTTTATAGAAGATTTTTCTATAAATGTAACAAGTAGAATACCAGCGTGCCACAGTTGTTTTATCTTTGATGTTAATTTTAGATACAAATGTTGCTCATATTTGGAGAGTTTGTCAATGCAAAGAGTATTAGAAGGGCTGAAAATTATTGTAAGGAATATCATCAGGACAGTTTTTTTCCCCAACTCAAATTTGATGATTATGTTCTGAAATCTGAAAATGTTGTAAATGAATTTCTTCCCTTTGGAACAGTCTTGCTTCGTTCTAATTAAATTTAAATTTATCATAATTATCATAATATCTTGCTGCCTCCATTATATCCTTGCCATAGTTACAGGTTTATGAATTAACATTGACCAAGAAAGGGACATGCTAAAGGGAGGGAGTGAAGGGGAGAGAACATTGACTTGAGAAAATCAGCTAATGGGTGTTGACTTGATCTTCAAAATCCTTAACATTTCCTGCAGGATTCCCCTCGAATCTTTCTATACTAAAGTACCTGAGGTCCACACCTTTTGCCTCACCAACAGTCACTAGATCAGCCAGTATCCTCCCAACTACTGGAGCCATCTTGAATCCATGCCCTGAAAACCCTCCACCAACAACCACATCCTTTCCAAAGTCCCCACCAACAAAGTCGATCACAAAATCCTCATCAGGTGTCATCGTATACATACAAGACTGTGTCATCACAGGCCCCTTGGGATCTATGAGGTTTCCGAATCTTCCTCCTATCCATTGCCTCAGAGAGTCCACCACCAAAGGCGGTGCAGCCCACGTCCTCTCATTAGGCTCACATGGGTGGCCGCCGTGCACTGAGATTTTGATCAATCCTGGAAACTCCAATGATGGCGTGCCATATATATATGGCTCGCCATAGCTCGCGAATGTTGGGAAACCAGTTTTGAGAGTGAATTTGACCTCGTGCCCTTCTTTGATCTTCCAATAGTGGACAGTGGCTTCCAATGGCTGTATAGGAAGAACCAATCCTGTAACCTCTTTAACCAAATTTTTCATCCAAGCCCCTACAGTTACAACACATTTTTTACCCCAGAATTTCTCACCACTCTTTGTACAAACCAACAGCCCTCCTTTCACTTCATCTCTCTTAATTTCAATCACTTCCATATTGTCTCTAAGCATTGCACCATTTTTAACTGCAAGTGTTTGAAACATGGCCACAGCCTTCGTCGGTTTAATTACACCACCATGCTCTGTCACCACCCCAATCCAGTCCCTCTGTAGCTTGATCATACCAGAGAATTCTTCGTATACTTGATGATGATCAAGAACCCGAATTGGGATTGAGTTTTTCTTGCAAGTGCTGATTACAGCTCTCAGGGATTTGTCATCAGACGGTCCCATGTCAAATTGGATGGTCTTGAAGTAGACCTTGTATCCTATTTCAGCTTCAGCTTTTTCCCAAAGACTCAAGGACTCTAAGACCATGTTGGAATAGTATTCTTCAGGATAGGTTGCACGGATTGTTCTTGATTCACCGTGGGACGAGCCACGGTGGTGCAAGAAGTCGAACTGGTCAAGTAGGAGGGTGTTTAGTCCGCGCTTGGCAGTCTGGTAAGCAGTAGAACTTCCCATAACCCCTGCTCCGATCACTATGACATCAAAGATTTTGCTGGAATTTTCCATCTTGATCTCCTTTAGGTTTGAATTAGAAATGTAGTGAAATTAGAAGCACTAGGGAGTTGAGTATTATTGCACACTGCTTTGCACCAAACTCTGGCAGTACAATTGTACTCTATATATCAGAACTAGTGTGATATGCAGTGGACTCCCTCTCTCTCTCTCTCTCAATTTAAATTTCCTATCTTGGCAAAATGTCAAACATAAAAGAACAAAGAGAACTTAATCACGGAATTGAAGGGTCCAATTTATTATGTATCATATTTGACTACGCTCTAAAGAAAACCCAAATCAGTGTGAAATTTAAATAATTTTTTATTTGAAACATGCTGCATAACTTATTTTCTTATAAATAAACAAAAAAGAAAATTTATGTACTTTTAAAGTAGCTTTACCTGTGAAAATATTTTCCTTATAACTTTTATCGATGAAAAAGATGTATTTTATTGTCAAATATTGGTCACAAGTTCCTCCTTTATTGATACGTGGAAGTCATGTAAAATACATTCGTAAGTTTTGACTTTAAAATTATGATATAACTTGTATTTAGCATCTTTACTGGATTGTTCATGTTTATTTAATTCAGATAAGATTTTAGAATGGTCAAAACTTTGATTACGAAGATTTTAGCATGGTCACAACTTTGATTACACATGTAACAAATTTATTTTTGTGAATTTTATGCATACGAATCCAATTTGTGCTCTTCTTTCGAAACTTTTGAATGCATTTCGGACTAAAAGTATCTTTGACGACATATATTTATTGATTAAAAAAATTGTGGTAGTGTGTCATCAGTGCTATATTAAAATCACCCACCAAGATTCTACTAATTGTCACACTAAACTAATGTTTAAGGCCACCAAAGCTCGTATCAAGAAAGAAAGAAAGAAGCCCTCAGGGCACATCTTCAAGTGGGAAAAGGGGAAGGGGGAAAAACTTCAGCTTTGTTTGAGGCTGTCGCGTCAAGAGTTCGAATCCTGAAATATGGATTTGATCATTGGGTAAGTGCAAGTGTACAAGCAGTTTTCCATCATGTACCCTTGGAGACATAACCTACGATTTACCTCCTTCACTAAAACCCAGAGCAGGGCAGGTGGGGGCCGTCTGTGATGCGATTCATCTTTTTTTTTAAAAAAAAAGAAAGAAAGAAAGAAATCCATCCTTGTGTTGTCCAATGTATGTGTAGGTTGGTCCATGCCATCTGGCATCCTGATCCCCAAATTCAATTGGACAAAATAATTACAAAAAATATTTGTTCTTAATTCGTGAGAGAAATGATTTTGAAACAATGTCATTTTCGTTGGGAAGACTCGTCACGCAAATTTACAAGAAATTCATGATGAAAGGTTTCTTGGAAGTTGCCAAATCATGCAACTCTAATATAATTTACGATAAATTCTTTGTAAACTCCTCCTTTTTTTTTTTTTTTAATTAAACGGTTTCTATCACCTCAAACACATAGAACGTTGATGGATAGGGATGGCAATGAGCTCAGATAGCTTGTCAGCCGTGCACGTTGGGGATCACAAGAAGAAACAAGCAAAGCTTGTGGTTGCGGATGGGTCAATATGTTGCAAAACAATCTCCATTTTTAGTTTTGACAATTTTATAAGCTTTAACAATGAAATTAAAATCGCGATTTTGATTAGAAAATGATGAAATGAATGTAGCTCTTTGGGATGTGAATGTTTTGAGATGACAGAGTAAAAAATTAAGCCGACTTAATTAATTAGTCATTCTTTACATTTGCATTAAATTTTTAAAACTATAGGTCCACTCAGAGTGAATGAATAGTTTACATCAACATAAGGAATGATTTATATTTGTCAAGTACAAATTGAAATGAACATACATCCAATGTATTCAATTATGAAATTTTGCTTATCCAAATCTTCGTTTTTCAAAAATTACCCGTCATAGAAAATATTCTTTCCCTTTCATGATGAATTCGTTTTCAATTTTTATCTTAACACCCATCAAATAGCATCCTCGTGATGATTTCTATTGAAATATTCTATTAGCACACCTTTAAATAAGGGACAAATATTTTTTGTATATAAAATGTTTTAGCAATTGAAAAATATGAGAAGCAAAGGAGGACTCAGGATATAATATGGGCCAGACTTTAGCCTGTTTGTATAATTTGGCCCAAAACAATATGACTACTACTTGGGCCTCTTTTAACTCATCTATATACCCAAATCCGCAAACTTCTCTTTAGTTTCTGTCTCTCGTACGTCAAACTAAGCACAAGCAGGCAGCCGATAGAGTTCTCTCTCTTCAGCTAGGGTTTCAGGACTCTTTTTATATATCTCTGTGTACAAACGTATTTTAACACACTAAATGTTTATATATTAATGTTATGAACCAAAAGCCTGAGGGTTTTCACTCGTTCAAAGTAAGATCTATGAAATTCACGTTTTTTTCATTTTCTTTCATATTTAGGTCTCTACTAGATTATATCTATATAGAGTGCACGAGGATTTTTTTTTTTCAATTTACAAAAAAATAATTTTTTTCTCGTTGCTTTGGTATTTATTTATTGTTATTGTATGGACTATATGTTCAATTTTGAACTTTGGAGCATTTAATTCTAATATTTTCTGAAAGCTTGAAAATTAGAATAATATGCGTGGATAATGTTAAATTGGTCTCCTTTAGCAGGGTGTTTTGATTGAAGATGTCTCGGGTGTATATCGGAAACTTGGATCCACGTGTAACTGAACGAGAACTTGAAGATGAATTCCGCACTTTTGGAGTTATCAGAAGGTGAAAAGATAAAAGAGTTTTTACTATTGTATGTTACTGGGAATGTGGCCGATAATTATACATGTGAAGGAATTTCTGTATTAGTTCGGCTTATATACCTCTTGACTGTGCTAAAATACCGTTAAGTTATCAAGGGTGTGGAGGTTTCCACATTTCTGGACCTGGTAGAAACATTCCTATCTTATTGATGAATTCTAAACTATTTTGAATTGGATGTTTGCTGTTTTGATTGTGAAATCATCTGTCAGATATGATTTTATCAAGGCTATCATTTAAGTAGGTAGGATCTACATTTTTGGCTTACTGCTTACTGTTCCATAACAGTGTCCTATTCTTTAGGTCGATGGGTTGTTTGCTTCTATTTGTCAAACATAAGCATTTTCATAACTGTCCTTTTCTGATTTGGAATAAAAGTGCATCTTTTATGTTAATATGGAAATCATTGGATTAATTATGTTGCGCGTCAAGAAGATAGTTTGCTTGTCCTAATGTAATTACTAAGAGTTGAAAAACAAATATCTTTTACTAGAAGAGATAAGATTGATCCCTGACTCAAAAACAAGTCAGCATGGATTGATTGATTCACGATTTATTCTCCTAAAAGATGGATCAAGATATTACTGTATTAGTTTGCTTGTAAATATTCATGAGGGCTCTATCATGTAACTATTGTCTTATCTTCTATTATCTTTTGACGAGCTTGTTTTTCTTTTTCTTATTTTAAATTTTAATGCGTTGTGTAGTGTCTGGGTTGCAAGAAGACCCCCTGGCTATGCTTTCATTGATTTTGATGATCGAAGGGATGCTCAAGATGCTATACGAGAGCTAGATGGTAAAATTGCTGAAATTTACATTGTCAAATATATTTATTAGGGCCCAATGATCGTCTTGTATTGGGGCATGGGGATTTTGGAAGATTCCTCTAAATTTAGTGGTTTGATTTCACTAGAACTCTTATGTAGTCTACTTTATTTTACATCTGCAATTCCAATTTGAGGACACTTAGTTGTTTCACATTTTTACCAGTACACTGGGACTTTGCCTTAGCCATGGTGTATAAAATTGACCTTTATCCTATTAGAATGAGGCTAATAATGATTAAATTGCATTTATTTAAAGAATATATATTATTATTGGTCTTTCAACATGAATCTTCACAAGTAGAACTTCAGGATGCCGAGATTTACATTGCATCCATGGTTTCTTTGCTTCCAATCTCCATCTTGATGCTGGACACTGGCCTGTTCTCCAAAGTACATGAAAGGGTGTCCAGTGAATTGGTCTGGTGAATGTTAGAGAAAAAAAGAATGTCTACTTAGATATATCAAAATTATGTACCACCTCGCACGTTGATTCAATATTGAATGTTGATCCTGTAGGAGTGCTTAATTTTTTCAGCTGTTGTTATGTTGCATTTTCTTGTATCAACATTGTGATGTTAAATTTCTTAGAAATCATATCCTTATTAATTGGAACAGGTAAAAATGGTTGGAGAGTAGAGCTTTCTCACAATTCTAGGGGTGGAAGTGGTGGCGGTGGCGGTGGCCGTGGTGGGGGGCGTGGCCGTTCTGGTTCTGATTTAAAATGCTACGAGTGTGGTGAGCCTGGTCATTTTGCCCGTGAGTGCAGGAACCGTGGAGGTTCTGGAAGGCGTAGGAGTCGCACTCCCCCTAGATATCGCAGAAGCCCAAGCTATGGTAGAAGGTATATATTAAGTTGCGAGGTGTTTTTATTTTTTGGAAAGAATAAAGAACAACCTTGACTGTTATTTTCAACTCAATGTTTGCATGACACTGGTGATTGAATCAGGAGTCTCAGTCCTCGTGGTCTTTCTCCTCGACGCCGAAGTTTGTCGCCCAAAGGTCGCGTCTACAGCAGGTCTCCTTACCGTGGAAGAGATGAGGCTCAATATGCCAATGGGTGAAGTCTTTATTTTCTTATCTCAATACTTCTATTTATCTTACTACAACCTGCTAATAACTCGGACAGGGCGGTTATCGGGATGGATTTTTGTTTTTCAGTAATCAGATTGGATTCATGTTTCTCTGGAAGTTCTTAATAGATTTATCTGTGCTCGAATATTCTTGTAAATATTATTGAGGATGGTTGGGTTGGCAATAGAGAACAGTGGTTGATCATGCTAGTAGAATGAGTGAGTTTAATGTGCTAGAAACTTCGTTGTAATGATGTATTGTAGCTTTATCTGCTTGCTTCACTGATATTTGTTTACTTGACATCCCTGCATCCTAGTCATTGGCATTACATATGTTATCTTGATCAACTTGGAAATCCATAATTGTCCGTGTGCATATATGGCACTTACTACTCACTGTTACGTTCTTCTGTTGCTTATCTGATGAAGTTGCTCTTATTCTTTTTTCTTGCTGTTCATCATTAGATCTTAATGTGTAGCTTCTATTTTTAATTTTAGCATATTTTTCAGTTTACTTAGTTGATTTCACATTTTGTTCTCATGCAGAAATGGCATTAGGGATCGACGCAGGAGCAGGAGCTGATCACTGGAAGTTGAAAATAATTTGAATCTGTCCAGAAGCTTTTGGAATTGTCTTTTTACTGTGCTTGGACTTAGTTACGACTGTGTAAGTGGGTTGATGGCCTCATCTTCAACTCCTGCATTTGGTTGAGTTTCTTTACTACTAAGTAGGTTTGTCACTTTATCCTTTTCTCCCTCCCCTTTCCCTTAAGGTCTACCCATGAACCCCTTTTATAGTTTCTTAAACATGTTTGGATCTTATAGTGATAGCTGATATATTACTATTAGACGCTATTATTCTGATAGAACACTGCTAAAAATATTGTACTTTTGTTTTGTATCCGAGGTGTCGTCGTGGTTCTGCATCATTGGTTTTGTGCATCTGCACTTGTGGTTTCATCCTTCACTGCCCTGCTGTGGGATCTTCAATTTGAAAGATTGTGGATCCAAGCTGGCTGCCGTTCTAGATTCTTCTTATGATTGATTGTCTGCGGCTATGATATACCTCACCTCGAATAATTACGTTGTCTGCTGCTATGATGTGCTTCACGTCAAATAATTATGGTGTTTGATTAGATATAAAGAGCGGCTTCAAACATTTCTCGCACGGATCTGCCCTGTCCCCTGAATTATCTGCTAGATTCTTCCACTTGGGTCCTTACTACGTCTTTTATAGTGTGTTGAACAAGACGTCATGCGGGAGTATATTCTAAAGGTGCTCATGTTTCCCTCCAGCCCCCCTTAAAAATATATTGAAGTCCAGTTTTCTGTTGTCGATTTCTGTTAAATCCTTTCTGATTGCCAAGAGATATGGATAAAGCTTTTCTCAAATTTCTTTGAAATTGTGATAGGATTGTAGATTATCTTTCTTCTATCCCATCTGTTGCCCCAATTATAGATCACAAACTTTATTTTAAAAAAAAAAAAAGAACAACTCAGTTCTGTCTTTGGTGGAAACTACTTTTTAAATCCTCATCCAGAGCACATTTTACTTTGTAGGAGTTTTCTATAAAAAGTATATTCGGGTCAGATTGGTGTTCATATAACAATTTTAGTTTAGTTCTTTTGCTGTCAAAAATAAAGAAGTTCCCTTTTGTTTTTCTCCTTGGGACCTTGCCTGATGGCATTTCGACAAGTAAGCCGATTAAGAGGTCTGTCTCACTGGGAAAGTCATGTTATTGGTGCTTAGTGATTTTCGTGTAAGCCGATTAAGAGGTCTGTCTCACTGGGAAAGTCATGTTATTGGTGCTTAGTGATTTTCGTGCTTCAAATTGGAGGGCTATCTAGCTTCACTGCAGCAAACCTGATTTTTATTTCTATTTTCTGTTATTCATTATTGCTTTTAAATTTGAGATAGAATTATGGTCCTTCCATTTTGTTCGACTATATTTATCCCTCCATTTATCCCTCCATTTACTCCCTTTGGTAGAATTATGGTTGAGTTCTTTCTTCTAATTATGTGCTTGGTTGTACCAGATGGTACTTGGGGATTAGCTCGACATATGATGGTCGGATTGAACTCGATATTTTGTTGAGAAACTTGATTTGCATTTTGATCCCCCAAATACTATAGGTAGATTGCGTCCTTCAGTGGATGCAAATTCTAGTCAAGGCAGGTGGTCATAGTCCAGGAAGTTCGAATGCTTTAATGATGTCTTTTACGCTGAAAGACACGACACAAATCCTTATTGGCGGTTCTAGACGAAACTTGTGCGTTTGCATATAATAGATAGACGCAGGATAAAATTTATCAGTTGTATCATCTGAGTGAGTGAATTTTAGTGGTCAGAGTTCATGTGGACTTAATAAAAAAGGGTTGAAGCTTTAATCATGTCAAGCACATCGATGAATATGTCAACTGGTGCATTGCACGTACGTATCCTCCAGTTCAACTAACTAGTGGGCTGAATATCATTTGAAAATCCCCATTATTCTTTGTATGAAGCTAATTAAGGTTGCGTATAAATTACATTTCTTTGTAAAGCATGCATTGTAATTGCGCTAAATGTTCTTAACATTGTTATAATATTATATTTTCGACTTTTTATTCATTATATTTTTAATCTTAAACTTTCATTTTTAAGCATGTTTCTGATGATGATTTTCGTGCAACAAATTTGTCAAGAGGGTGTCTTTTTTTTTTTTTTTTTAGAAAAAAAAAAAAGACAACAAATACAAAAATGTGATTAAATATTTGTCATTTATTTTGAAGTATGTTAACATAAATTTTGAACGGAAATTGTCATTAGGGATAATTCATGTTAATTAACGGAATGTTGAAAATAATATTGAACAAAACAAGGGGAAAAAATGTGGAGCATGTGTATAATAAAGAACTTTATTATGAATATCAATGACAAAAATATACTGAAATATATTTGTGAGTAACAATTGTGTCTTGCTATATTTAACATTTTTGGTTTTGTTTTCTAGTCATTTGTACTTCGTGCTTGTAACGTTTATGCTCATCTAACATTTGGCTGCCTAAAATCATATTTCTATTAAAAAATTGTTATTTTCTTAAAACTTTGTGTTTGAACTCATTTAATCTAACATAAAATTGGGTTGTATCGGGAATTTATACCAATCTTTTGTATTTGTTTACAGAATCTTTTTTCAAATAAATATTAAGAGGGCCCAAAAATGTTCTCTCATTGAAAAAGAAAAATATATTTATTTTTCCAGAATTATTTGGAGAGTCAGATATTGTTCTATTCAACATTTTTATTAACTTGTCTCTTAATATTAGCAAAAATTGTCAGCCTGCTGCCAAATGGAGATAGGTTGGAGTGTTGGACATCTACAGAAATAATTAAAGCTGCTCCCAAAAAAGAAGAAAAAAAAACAAAAACACATAAATTAAAATCAAAGAGCAAAATAATTACTCAAAATGTACATAATTTGACACATAATCTACTTTTACATCGGGAGACCAGAAGAATTATACTGAGGGTTCATTTAATTGCAAATGTGAAATTTGGGTGGAAAGAAAATGAATTACAAGGAATTGAATTGTTTAGAATTTTTTTTATTGAGAATTGTAATTAATTGTGTTTGATTGGTTCAATTTTTTATCTAGAAAATATTGAAAGTTTGGTGTCCGTTTGGCTTCGTTTTTCATGAAAATTGTCAATAGAAGTGATAATTTTTTTTTTACCATCGTGTCTATAATTTTTTCCAATTGTCAAAAAAAAAAAAAAAACAGTAACCTGGAAATTTTTTTCCCACCAGAGTGGTG
>CAIGRB010011221.1:29357-47941 GCA_903798255.1 Fraxinus quadrangulata
AAAAAAAAAAAAAAAAAAAAAAAAAAAAGTAACCTTGAAATTTTTTTTTCCCACCAAAGTGGTGGGAATTCATTTTCAATAAAATCATGGAAATTGTGCTCGTGTGAGGGAAATCAAGGAAACCATTTCTAAGGAAAATTATTGTTATCAAATAATGCAAAAGTGGAAGTTGGAAATGATTTTTCATTTTTCATGAAAAATTTTGCACAATCAAACATAGTCTAATATCATAATATCAAAAAGTGATTGCTTGTTTTTATAAGTACAAAAATACAACTCAATATATTCAAACCTTTCTTCACAAGAAAGAACCAAATGATAGACAAAACAAAAATATTTAGAATCGAAGTATATAGTGAGCAATTGAGAAAAAATTAATTTCTAAAACATTAGATGATATAAGACTTCATTGAATTATTATAGAAATGAATATGTAATAAAATATTGTGACACAACAAATTTGATTTATGAATATCCTTTTTGTGGGACCTATAAATTCTTGTTGCTGACAAGTTAGTTCGTGTGCCCAACCGTTGAACTTGTACTAGAATGGCCTCAATCAAGCCAATTAATTTATCAATTTGACGTAAAAGAAATTAGGAGCTTGTTTGGTAATAATTAAAATTTAATTAAAATTAAAAATATAGTCGTTATTAGGTCTCAATCGTCTAATAAAAGTCAACAATAACGGTTAATTTTTCAATTTTAATTCGATTTTAATTTCTCTCAAACAAGCTCTAGAATTATTAACTTTTGATGCTTCAAGAGTTATAGAAAATGTATTAGTAGTATAATTTGTTAATTATCATGTAAAAGTATGCCATTGATATGTATGTTTAGTGCATTGTATTAAATAGGATTTGACGCGATAACATATATATATTATTATATCAGATCAAATAATGTTTAATTTAACGTGCTAAACATGATAATATGATAGAAAAAGCAGTATATATACACTGAACCTAAGTTGTTGGAGATGCATGTTTGGTTAAGCATAAAAAAATTTCTTGTAGATGAATAAATTTTATAATAATATTTTACTTTTTAGTCAAAGTTAAAAATAAAGGATATCGTTATTTACCTTTACGGTTTTTATTTATTCATCACACTCTATATTCATCCCCAATAGAATATTAAAATTTTAAAAAATTATCATTTTCATCTACGTCANATGGAAATTGTGCTCGTGTGAGGGAAATCAAGAAAATTATTTCTAAGGAAAATTATTGTTATCAAACAATGCAAAAGCGGAAGTTGAAAATGATTTTTCATTTTTCATGAAAAATTTTGCACAATCAAATATAGCCTAATATCAGAATATCAAAAAAGTGATTGCTTGTTTTTATAAGTACGAAAATACAACTCAATATATTCAAACATTTCTTCACAAGAAAGAACCAAATGGTAGACAAAACAAAAATATTAAGAATCGAAGTATATTGAAGTGAGCAATTGAGAAAAAATTAATTTCTAAAACATTAGATAATATAAGACTTCATTGAATTATTATAGAAATGAATATGTAATAAAATATTGTGACACAACAAATTTGATTTATGAATTTCTTTTTTGTGGGACCTATAGAGTCTTGTTGCTGACAAGTTAGTTCATGTGCCCAACCGATGAACTTTGTACTAGAATGGCCTCAATCAAGCCAATTAATTTATCAATTTGACATAAAAGATACTAGGAGCTTGTTTGATAGCAATTAAAATTCAATTAAAATTGAAATATAGTCGTTATTAGGTCTCACTCGTCTAATAAAAGTCAATAATAACGACTAATTTTTCAATTTTAATTCGATTTTAATCTCTCCCAAACAAGCTCTAGAATTATTATCTTTTGATGCTCCAAGAGCCATAAAAAATGTATTAGTAGTATAATTTGTTAATTATCATGTAAAAGTATGCCATTGATATGTATGTTTAGTGCATCCTATTGAATAGGATTTGACGTGATAACATATACATATTATTATATTAGATCAAATAATGTTTAATTTAACGTGTTAAACATGATAACATGATAGAAAAAGCAGTATATATACACTGAACCTAAGTTGTTGGAGATGCATGTTTGGTTAAGCATAAAAAAAATTCTTGTAGATGAATAAATTTTATAATAATATTTTACTTTTTAGTCAAAGTTAAAAATAAAGGATATCGTTATTTACCTTTACGGTTTTTATTTATTCATCACACTCTATATTCATCCCCAATAGAATATTAAAATTTTAAAAAATTATCATTTTCATCTACGTCAAATTCCAATATTATTCTTATTAAATTCATTCATTTAAACATTATAAATCTACGCAAATTTTATATATTCATCACTCTAAATACATTCCTAATACAATTTTAAAAAATTACTATATTAATCAAATCATTATCAACATTTAATTACTTTTTCTTTTATATATTGTCATGTCGGTGATTTAATATTTAGTTGCAAATGTTAGCGAATCTATTTTCTTGAATATATTGGATTCTCTCAAGAATACAACGTTCACGTAACCAAACAAATCCCTCATCAAATCATACGTTAATTAATTTTATTTGCTTATAAGCTAATAATTTTGCATGTTTGTGTTTTGATTGGTAATTTTAAGTTTGTTTCCTTTTGTAATGTCAAAATATTTGGACAAGTGTTGAAACTTATTTTGAAATTTCTCGTATACTTTCATCTGTCAAACTAATATTTAAAACAAAGCAAAAAAAATAAGATTTCATTTTTCATATCATGAAAGATTTATAACAAAAATAATGTGCTGGCTTTTTATTTTATTTTTTAATTTCAGTTGAAGAGAGTATTTTATGATTAATATGGTTTATGATTTAAGTTAAAAATGATATTTTATCATTATTAGAATTCTAGTTTAAATTCACACTCTAATAAAATATAAAAAAGTTCAAAAGAATTTATTTAAATGAAAATTAATGAATGAATTTAGAACGATATAATTTTATTTAATTTTTTATATGTCCATTTAGGTAAATTTATATAAGATTAAAAATATAATATAATATAATTATCTCTTTAGAAATGGAAATATATATATAAATTGTGGATATAAATAATGGTACCCAAAATAAATAAGTCAATTAATTTGAACTATTGCATACTTCACCATCAAACTAGTATTCATGTAAACATGACAGTTATTTTACACATCAAATCAAGTCAAAATTTAATTAAAAGTAAAAAAATTACTTTCAATGCAATTTTTAACATATTTAATTGTACTTATAAAAGTAAAATAGTAGTAAATTAGGACTTACTCTTTAGAAAATTTAGTTTCCATAAAAAGATAACACAGCCAAATACGGTGTACGTGAATCACTGCAGAAAAAAGTTTTGGTGGCACGTTTGAAAATGTGTTTACCCTACAATTCAGCTGCCACAAAAATCTCTTCCACTGTCCCACCATTTTTTAATTTTCTATCTGCAATCTTTATTGTATTATAATATGTTCTTTCATGGCCTTCACGTCCTTCTCTCTACTCTCGAATCTTTATTTACTTTACTGGATAAAATAAACAAGTGACACAATACACCTGTTTTTCTTCCATTTTACAGCTAAGTTATTGAGCAATTTTTTAAGAATCATGCTGAAATGTTGAATGGAAAAGTGCGTGTTTTTAAAAATTATCTAATAAGTGACCCAACTGATTTACTAATTGTAGCATGATTGATCTCTTTAACGAGAGTCAACCCCACACGAAATCAACATATTTTCAGGTTCCATCCACCTCATCCACAAAAAGACATTTTTCCATTTTCCCACTTTAAAGATTAATTGGAATTGACACCATTTTTCAGGCAAGATCATGGCGAGAAAGACTTGGGAATGATGGATTCATTCATTCAAATACCCACAGTGCAGAAATTTGGTGAAAATCAGTATACTAACAAATTGTAGGCATGGAGTTCAGGAAAGAGAAGCAAGTCAGGTATTTTCTTGTTCTTCTTCCCACTGTATTCTGCTATTTTTTGTGGGTTTTTGAAAAATTGATTAATAGGGTTTAATATTTATAGGTTTCATAACGAGGAAAAACGAAATCTTGAAGTTTTCTGGGAACAAGATGAGGGCCTGCACCTTGAAAAACAACTGCCTCTGTATAAAACTTCAGGCCCTCTAAGGAAATCTGAAGGTGGATATGTGGAAAAGACAAGAAAAAATAAGATTCCTAAATTTGGAAGGTTTAAAGTTTTTCCAGAAGGTCACGAGCCAGAGAAAAGGACAGTACTTGATCCTGGAAGTGAAATTGTCTTAAAATGGAACAGAATTTTCTTGTTTTCTTGTTTGGTAGCACTATTTGTTGATCCATTGTTTTTCTATCTTCCTTCAGTGGTAAATGAAGGGAATTCATCATGTATGCAAACTGATTTGAATTTGGGAATTATTGTTACCTGTTTAAGGACCGTGGCAGATATATTCTATCTGTTGCATGTAGTCATAAAATTTAGGACTGCTTATGTATCACCTAGTTCAAGGGTGTTTGGCAGAGGTGAACTTGTTATGGATCTGAAAAAGATTGCAAGCAGGTACTTGAAATTGGAATTTTTCGTCGATGCAATTGCTGTACTTCCCCTTCCTCAGGTAGTCAAATTTGCTTACTGTAACTACTAGTCATTGAAAAATCTTTACAAGTTTTTCCATGGAGATCTACTTTTTCACTCTTTAATCATTAGAAGTTATAACGAAATTTGGGGTTAATTACCTAAGGTGTTTCGTTGAATCAGTGCATAGTGGAACTGGGCTGGTGAAGAAATTCGAATGATCAGCATAAAAAATTACAAGAATTGTTATGTGATTTTTTCCCTTTTTGAAGATACTGTTAAATAACTTTTGTATATTTTGCCTGAAATGGGCTTTGTATGGTTGAATTGCTATCTTGTATTGAAATCTGACATGACGCTTGATGCTAGATGACGAAGTCTTAGATATATGCACATCCTTTATGAAGTGATAGCAATTAATGGTGTTTAGTTCACTTGGTAACGAGAAAAATATTATTTATTTGGATATTTTTCAATTGGAATCTTGGATCTAGTATTTATTTCTATTTTCTTTGATCTAGTATTTATTTCTATTTTCTACAGATTGTCATATGGTCGATATTACCGTCAATTAGAAGCTCCCATGCTGATCACACAAACAACGCCTTGGTATTAATCGTCCTGATCCAGTATATCCCGAGATTATATCTGATTTTTCCATTGAGCTCTCAAATTATAAAAGCTACAGGAGTTGTCACAAAAACGGCTTGGGCCGGGGCTGCGTACAATCTTGTACTCTATATGTTAGCAAGCCATGTATGTCAATTTTTTACAGTCGGTTTTTCATGACTTCCTTTCTCACTTAAAATGCAGGATTTTAATTATTTTAGCTTCTTCTTTTTAGGTATTGGGAGCTTCCTGGTACTTATTGTCAATTGAGAGACTTGCAACTTGCTGGAAATCAGCTTGCCGGAATGAATTCAATAGTACTGGATGCTCCCTTAAATTTTTGGATTGTGGCACTTTGGGACATAGTGACAGAAATATGTGGGTAAACAGCACTCTTGTTTTCAATTATTGTAATCCAGAGGGTACATCAAACTTTAATTATGGGATATTTGGAAAGGCCATCGGAAACCAAGTTGTCTCGTCTGCATTTATCGAGAAGTACTTCTATTGTTTATGGTGGGGTTTACAGAACTTGAGGTATAATTTCGGAACTTCTGCTCATCTAATTTAAATGGTTATCCCCACTTATGTTGTATCATATGGAACCTCATATGTTTCATCATGTTATGGTACTTAATTTTGTAAAGGTAATTCTATCAATTACTGAGCCATTACCTTCAAAGTTTCGAAGGATAAACAAATGAACTTCACTCAGGGATTGAAAATTTAAGTTATATAGACTAATATGTTTTGAAGAATTTGGACTCATTTTTGCCTTTTTTATTTCAGTTCTTATGGCCAGACATTAACGACAAGCACATTTATTGGTGAAACACTGTTTGCGATACTCATTGCCATCCTGGGGCTTGTTCTGTTTGCCCATTTAATTGGAAACATGCAGGTATATTAAGAATTCAGACACTACCTTGTATACTTACATTCAAAATCTTTTGGTTTCTCGCATACTTTTTACTTTTTAGAAATTTGAATGATTACCAATCTTCCTATGTTCTGTCAATGAATCTGTTTGAATGCTTTTTTAGCGAATACATCTTATCTAATTGACTACAATTTCTTTCTAAACCTTGTATTTTGAGGCGTTATATCCAAAATAAGAAAGACATTCAGTTTCTCACAGATTCTCCAAAATATGATCCTGTGAGCAAACTGTTCAACTGTTCAACTGCTTATCTGCAAACTGCAATTTAGCGTATTGAGATTTCTTTTTAATTAATAATTTTTCTGAATGTTTTCTTGTCAAGTTTGATATCTTAACTATAGTACATAAATAATCTATAGACCTACATGCAATCTATCACTGTGAGGCTCGAGGAGTGGAGGCTTAAACGTCGAGACACTGAGGAGTGGATGAGGCATCGCCAACTCCCCGATGATCTGCAACAACGTGTCAGACGTTTCATACAATACAAATGGCTTACAACAAGAGGTGTTAACGAAGAATCTATCCTTCAAACCTTACCTTCAGATCTGCGCCGTGATATCCAACGCCACCTATGTTTAGACCTTGTTCGGCGTGTAAGATTTTTTATACTCAAATCTCCAATAGTTGGTAAAAGTTCATTTCTTTAACTGAAAGGATTCAGTGGCTTCTCTCATTCTTAATATGGTGGTTGTTTGTAAAGCTTTTATTGTTAAACCACCACATCTGAAAGTTCAATGAAGTTTAAGTTGCTAGAGAAGAGACACATTTATTCAACAGCCTCCTTCGTGTTTAAACCCGATCCTTATTTTCATCACACACTTGACATGTGCACAGTTTTCTTAAATAGTTGATAGTGACACTTGAATTAAATATTTGTTTGCTTTGATACCATGTTGAATCATCACATCTAAAAACTTAAACCGCCGCAGAGAGGTGACACATTTATTTATTTAAATTTAGCCTTCGGCATCAATAGCTTCTTACTGCGTATCATGCACGATCTCCGTTATATTAGATTAACAATAGCTTTTTCCTAATTCCAGGTACCCTTCTTCTCTCAAATGGATGATCAGCTTCTCGATGCCATATGTGAGCGCCTAGTGTCGTCCTTAAGTACTCAGGGAACATATATTGTTCGGGAAGGTGATCCCGTAACAGAGATGCTCTTTATTATAAGGGGAACACTGGACAGCTCTACCACAAATGGAGGCCGGACGGGATTCTTCAATTTGATAACATTGAGACCTGGTGATTTTTGTGGGGAAGAACTGCTTGCATGGGCATTGGTCCCTAAGTCTACCCTCAACTTGCCTTCTTCAACAAGAACAGTCCGAGCCCTTACTGAAGTGGAAGCGTTTGCACTAAGAGCAGAGGACCTTAAATTTGTGGCAAATCAATTTAGACGACTTCACAGTAAGAAATTGCAACACACATTTCGGTATTATTCTCACCACTGGAGGACATGGGCTACTTGTTTCGTCCAGGCTGCCTGGCGCCGGCATAGGAAGAGAATGTTGGCTAGAGGCCTAAGCATGAGGGAGTCATTTTCTTATTCTCCCGACGAGCAATTATCTGATGAAAATTGCCAAGAGGAGGATGACAAAAAGAGCACAGCAGCGAATTCTTCTCAGGTGAAACAACACTTGGGAGTCACAATACTAGCTTCGAGGTTTGCTGCCAACACAAGACAAGGAGCGCAAAAACTCAAGGATGTTGAATTACCGAAGTTGCAGAAACCTGAAGAGCCAGACTTCTCAGCTGATCCCGATGATGACTAGTTCAAGTTCAGCTTGGATGGTCTGGGACTAAACGTCCACTCTCTCTCTCTCTCTCACACACACATGGAGAGGTACTCTATGTGCTCGATCAGAAATTGAACAAAAGGGATAGACAAAGGGACAATTGGTTATGGACCGACCAAAAATTTATCAATAGAACACTCATGGAAGAGGCATTAAAATGCTACAAAAAGAGGTTAGTGGACTACAAGTTATATACAAGATTACACGGGAACACCCGTTGGTTGCACTTAGTTGTATGTTATTAGGAAAGTACATTGTTTGAAAGAATTACACAGCTTCTGATCTATTTAATGTTGGTTAGCCGGTGTTTTTACAAAGCGTTTCTAGTTCAAAGGAGAACCATCCCACCATTGCCAAATTTAAGGAACACCTTAATGGCCTAATTTGTAACATATTAATGAACTGCTTTTAGTTCATCTTTCACTTTCTTCCTTGAACAGAAAACAAGTTTATCTGGGTTTGGTGGTCTCGTTATCCACACCTCCGGTCTGATGATTGGAGGGCCGACCGGTCCTGGTTCTTTTGAGTGTGGTGGGTTCTGGAGTGCCTGTCCAGGGTGCTGTCAGGGCGATCACATGATGTACATGTAACTTGACATTCATTCATTAATGATTTGAGAAAGAGAGATGGATAAAAAAAAGTTGCTTTAGCAAAGTAAAATGAGAATTAAATTGGAGTTCTTTTTTCTTCAGTATACAGTGCTGCATTGTTATAGTTGGGCATTAATATTTTATGTACTGAGGAAGTTTTAGAACAACTATAAGTCTACAACTACTCTTATGTCTCTTTCTCTGTGGAATAATACATTTCCCACAAAAATAAATACCACCAACCACAAATTAATCTTTGTTGTTATATAATTTGGGTTTGACTGTAAAATTTATTTATTTTTGTTTATTATGTTTGGTTTTCATCATTGTTTCTACTGGGAAGATGCAATATATTATACCATTGTGTCCGTGTATAATGTATTGTTTGTGAACCTACCTTGTTGGAATATTTTCCTCAAAATTGCAAAAACAAGTTTGTATTAAATTAGAGGGGATCAATCTTTTTACGGTAATAAAATAATGGGTAGAAAAGATATGTACATTCTTGTGTCATATCGCTAGTTCTTATGATAGAGAATGTAGCGGGTTCACATTTGCATGCGGACATTGATTTGACATTGATGCATGGTGAGTAGTGAAACTTATGTTGGAGCTTATAAACTCCTAAGAATGCCAAACACGAGTATTGCACTATAAATTTTTTTGCAAGTTTGTTCGATGAAATTCTAAGTAGTTATGGTTTTTTATGTTGGAGTACGTCGGCTGTCGATTTTACGAATTGTGATGATCACAGTTATCAATTTCAAACGTTACAGAACAGATGAACAAATGTTTTGGCTCGCTCTTGGTCGAGGTGAATGGTTGGAATATTTTCCTCAAACTTGCCAAAATAGTATCAAAACTATAAGCAGGGGTTAATCTTTTTATGGTAATAAAATCATGGGATAATTGGTCTTAGAGTAATCCAGGAAATCTTCGAAAAATATAATTGAGATTGTGTGGGACCCAAAAAGTACGTGCATCTTTGATCTTCTTGTAGATGTTGATTTTGAGGATATATATATATATATATATATATATATATATATNTTCTTTGGTTAGTATTGTCCCATATCAGACAATTATTTTCTTGTTTTGCTAGAAAAACAAGATGAATATATATATATATATATATTCATCTTGTTTTTCTAGCAAAACAAGAAAATAATTGTCTGATATGGGACAATACTAACCAAAGAAATAAATGGTTAAACTCTATGCTTATTAACTTCACCCAAATTGATTAGCATTTTCTTCCTGTGGAGGCTCTTTCAAATTTCCAATTTAAGACGTGTTCCTAAATATTTCACCCAAAAAAGAATCTTGATACAACGTTTAGGTTTTGTTTCATAGTGATTTTGAAAAATGAAAAATTGCTCTTGAGATCAAGAAATTGTTTTTGGACACGTTTCAAGAAAATTCTTCAACAAGAAAGATAAACGAAAATCTTGTCATATCCTTATTCGATCTAACAATATAATAGTGTCTTGTTCGGACTAATACTATTTCAGTCATTTTGAGACCAAGATTAAAAAGTTGTCTCGAATATCAATATCGACCAATATTTTTAAAAGCCTGCCTAGGCTAGATATTCAGAGAAAGGGTTCTGCCTTGGCACACCTAGGCGAAAGAGGCACAAACCTTTGTTTGACAAGTGAATTTTTTTTTTTTTTTTTTTTTAAGTCAAGCTCAACAAAATTCTCAACTATTGTTAAAACTTAAAAAAGGAAATAAGTCCAAATTATTAAAAATCCACCGTAGCCCAAAACCTGCTTACAAAATAGCTCTCTTTCCAAGAACAATTTATTATTAATCTGGAGTATTTATAATTTTGAGAACTATATTTTGTTTCAAACTTGAAAAATATGTATGAAGTTTTTATAAATTTTCAAGTTATATGTTATTTTATTTATTGATTGATTTATAATATTGAAAATATGGAAACGACTTTTTACGACTACAATTTGTGGCTCGTAAAGTTTGAGAATTGACCCCCATGACTTATGCCTTTATGACATTGATCCCGACTCAATAATCTACCCGAGAACAAGAATTCTGTACAACACGTGACAAGTGTATCAAATTGATAACAAAGAAGTGAACAGTATGAAGAAGAATTTAATGCAAGCAGCCAAGAATTGTTGTAGGTAGGGTGTCAAAATCCATAGTTCCTCCTGGCAATGCCAAATATTTAATGGTGCCCACCAAAGCAAAGTAGCCAATAAAAGGATTAAAGTGTCCCATAATTTATATCACTAACAACCCATTGAAGTTGCCATCTTCACTGAGATTGAAATCCACAAGTTGCATCCCTACAGATTTTTGATGGTCCTTCAATTGCCTCAGCCCCAACAAGATTGAGGTTGTTTTCCCCACTCTTTTAGGCCTGCCGACACCTTCTCTTATCACAAGCAGACTGAGGTGGTGGGGTTGGATTTATAGTATCAGAGTCCATCAAATTCAAACGAGCAATTGGATTCGAAGAAGACTAAAAAACAATCACACAAATTTTAAGATTAATGTTATCAAATGAACGATCATTTTATGGGAACAAATTGGACATGAAGTAAATATATAACATTTAAGGATTTGAGCTACCTTTTTTTTTTTTTTAACAATGTTGACTTTTAATAGGATGGATGAGTGGGTGAGACTTGATTGCATAGAGAGTTTGTGCAACTGATGAACTTCGAGTAGGGAAAATTGCTCTAACTTGATTTTTAAAACGGATCGTTTTGATTTTGATGAACTTTTATACTTGTAAAGTTGTCTCGCTGCCTAATTGAGCAGACTCGTATAGGTTTGGAGGGATGTTGGTTTGATTTTCAGGTTGTGATGGACCAAAACAATGGTTTGATTTTCAGGTTGTGATGGACCAAAACAAAAACCTCAATTTGATGGGTTGGGATTAAAAAAAAATGATTTTCAAGAAAAAAAATCCCCGTGAACCTGACGAACCGAACCAACCCAAACCGACTCGGGTCATTTGTCAGTTTATTCCTCTTGTCTGTTCAGTTGTTGGATTGGATTCGAACCCGAGTCTGTGCAACTAAAATGCAAGGTTGAGGATCAACTTGCTATTTGGGCAATAGGTATGCGGCCAATAAGTTTAGTTCTCAGGTATGTAATCCTGAAAAAACAGGAAGCTAATTTACCTTGAATCGAGTTCAACCATGTACATTATAAGGTGAAATATGATACACCAGAACATACTCAAGGCTATCCATACAATAAATGGTGCAACGTTGAGAATAAACGGGAAAAAATGATTTTTCTTCGACCTATAATAAAAGTTTAACCATAATAGCTACGGGTGGAGAACTACTGTGACCGTTGTCCTATCTAACATGGATAAAAAGTAAAAAAGAGAACGATAAATATATAAAATGACTTGCATGATGTCGCAAACCTTTATTGACTTGTGACTGAAATTCACTCGAAAAGATTGGTTGAATGAACCAATATGTGGTGAAGTGTACAAGCTATGTTCAATGGTGACTTTTTGGCACGTCCATTCGTTTGCTGTCATTGTCTCTTCTTGTTAACTGATTTGCTCTCCAATCAAGTCAAGGCCAACAAGAAGGAAGGTCACTCCTTGGAAAAGCAGAAAGTAGAAATGAAGTCCTTGAGCAGATAAAAGGCTTCTGACTGAAGCTGTAAGCAATAGGAAAGCAAGGGCTAGCTCTTTCCTGTATATCTTGTTAGATTTCTTAACCGGTTGAGGCTTTTGTTCTTTCAACAGGTTCAACTCAGAAAGATTGCTTTCAGAAGCACCTCGGATGATCTGTGGTTGAATCAATGCTTTCATATCCTTGTCAACAACAGCCAGTAAGTCGGATTCCGATGACCTACCTGCCTTTTTCGTCACAATCCATTCATACGAACTGCCCAATTGGAAGAGTCCCGATACCATTGCGTTGAATTTGGTTACAGACATGGTGTTTTCGAAAAGGAGGTAGGGGGCGATGAACGGAATGGCTTTTGGTGCTGGGAGAATGTTAAGTAATGTCATAATAATTGGCACGTAGCATATAACCCACATAGGCAGCTCGGCTTCAGGGATAAACATGGTTAAAGGAAGAATTATGCAAAATAATGTGAAAGAGTAGAAAGGAAGGATCAGTTTTCTCAACAAAAAGAAGAGAAATATTAAGTTTGCTTTCTTCCATATTGATATCTGCAAAAAGTTTGATACTTATCATTGATGATATTTTCATCTCGAAACTATTTATAAAGATATACGCAAGCACGAAAGGTACCTTTGAAGTTATTACTGATGGCAGGCACAACCGGAAAAGCTGCATAGGACCGGAATGCCAACGATGTTGTTGCTTCCTGTACGCTTCAAAAGACTCGGGAACTTCGCAAAGGACCTATGTTATTTCCAACACGAAGTTAGCCATTCGAATAATTTTAATGGATACTTCATAAATAGAAAACTCACATGAGGCCAATTTAACTCATTGAGAATATTTGTACCAAAGAACAGAAGAATTTTACATATTTAAAATGTCAATATTCACAGCACTAAATTGGTACCTTAACATCGTTTAGATATATGAACTTCCAGCCATTGAGATGTGCACGAACAGCTATGTCCATATCTTCAACAGTTGTACGTTCAAGCCAACCTCCAGACTCTTCCAATGCTTTGATTCTCCAAACACCAGCAGTTCCATTAAAACCAAAAAAATTAAAGAATACCCCATTAACCTGCTGTTCGATCTCAAAATGAAAACACAAGTTTATGTTCTGGAGACGAGTCAACAAGTTTTCATCCTTGTTGACAAATGCCCATCTAGCCTGAACCAATCCTAGCTCAGGATTATCCTGCAGCTAAGAATTGAGCGTTAGCTATGGAGAACAATGATGTAATTACACGAACTTTTCACAATTGACAACCAGTTTAGACGAACCTTAAAATGAGGAACCGTCTGCTTGAGAAAATCTGCACTCGGCTGGAAATCTGCATCGAATATTGCAACAAATTCATAATCCTTCACATAATCACAGCTCATTGCAGACTTGAGATTCCCAGCTTTATAACCAGTCCTAATAAAACGGTGCCGATAGATTATGTTAATTCCCTGTTGCCTCCACTTCAAAACCTCAGCCTTAATCAATTGTTGAATGTTTTCATCATCAGAGTCATCAAGAACTTGAATTAGCAAACACTCTTTCGGCCAATCTAATTGACATACTGCCGAAATGGACAACTCATATACCTATGCCAAAACAAGAGCAGAGCAGAGGTTCAGCAGAAAGCAAGATAGTAATACCGTACAATAGAATTATTTCTTAACATAAAATAATGCACTGATGCTAATATCTAATTGCAATTTTGACTCCTGACTCTCTCCCCATCCAAATTTACAATGACTTTTAAGCAAATCAGCGCGTTAGCCTAAGTTTATAACTCCATAACTCGTCAGTATACTTTTAAACTGTTTTAAGTATTTTCCTAATAACCATTTTATTCAGGGAAAAACCATGTTCAGAATTGCCAATGATAGTAAGTGACACGCATTCGATACCAAAAGACAATGTACCGCAACAAAATCAAGACACTAAAGAGAACAATCAAACTATAAAATTAGAGGAAAGAATATAGTACCTCCCGCTCATTACACATTGGGATTTGGACAAGAACCATAGGATAATTGTCGAGCGATCCTTCAAGATCATCTGATTTAAAAGGATCCCCATTAATCGTTGGTTTAATCTTCTTGAACTTGATATATAAGCATCCCAAGCAGAGAAACATACGATCCACAGATTGGATTAGGAACAGAACAACACAAAACACTGAAAGAGATTGAACGAATGGCGCAATATATTCAGCCCGGAATTCCAGCCAAGAAACATAAACCAAGTGGAACAATCCTTGGATATCAGAAGCATGTGGAATGTACAAATCCGGATTTTCAAAATAATGCCAACCTTTCAAGTAAGCAAGAACCTCAAAGGCTAGAATTAACAGGGAAGTCACTAAGAAGGCTTTGATAATTTTGAACATCAATTTACCCTTTCCTAGCTTCTCGCTTGCTATATCTACACCTTGTCTGAAAATCAACCTTCTCTTAATAGTTCCAAGAACCGCCCACAAAATGGAAGCAAGCCAAGAAACACACCCAACGGCTTGATTAGCCTTAAGAAGCAAAACCCATCTAACTTGTTTGGCATTCTTGCCCCTGCTCTTCTCGACTGGCTTGAATGCAGCATCGGGGCCATCAATTTCCACAATGGAGAAATTGGGGTTCTCCATTTTCACTACCACTGGAGTTCCCTTTGGTGAATCTTTAGCCCCCCAGACAAAAAATGGAGCCATTTTCTTCTTTCCCTACAGAATGGTGGTGAATTCACTCTGTGAGGCAGCAAGAAAACAACTCAAAAAATTCAAGAACCAAACAAAAAGACAGCAACTCCAATAATTCCAAGAGATTTTTATAGCTCAGATGTCAAAATTAAGGATTAGACAATATCCATTAAAGAAACTAGCACAAAAAGGCCTGTTTTCCCCCAACGGAATAACTCCCAAACCCGGATAAATAGGTCTCATTATGTACACCAAACACAGCAGAGAATAGACTCCAAAAAGAATTGTTTTTACAAGATTCTTTGCACACTCTCAAAGGTTACCCTCAAGAAAACACTAAAAAAAGAAGTCACTATTATAGAGAAAGGTATATACCATCTACCAGAGCTGTAAAAGTTTTGCAAATTGATATTCATTGCCAAACTGCACAAACAAGAAATGTTCACTTTAACCCATAAATTTTGTTTGATGAGTTAAGGTCTAAAGATATAATATTTGAAGAAAACAATAAACCAAAATGTATACGAAAAAACACAGTAAAATAGCCTGTCAAAGCAAAAAAAAATTACTGTTTGATAATTTTTTAGCTAAAAACTTGGCAACTCAAAATATTTAATGTGAAAGAAAAACAATGGACGGCAGTTGATTTCTCAATTTGCTGAGAAATGCAAATCCGGAAGAGGGTCTCAATCAGGTTTTGACTTGCAATAATTGAAGTGAACAGCAGATTAAAAAACACTGTAACTTGTACCAGTTAAAGTCGAAGAAACTGTACATTAAAAACAAGATCATTATAATAAAAAATGAGGTGGAAGAATACGTTACAGTAGAAATGCAGATCCCAAAGCTCAAGATAACCCTTCAGTTCTGCCAAGTCTGCAACAGTAGAGTGGTGTAGAAAAGTTTCTTCTCTAACCTTTTCTACTGTAAAAATATTAGAAACAGCTCACTCGTTCATTAACACGCTTTAATTTAATTATATTAAGATTCTTAACTTCAAAATTTGTAAGAAGAAAAATTATAAGCATATAGTAATGAGTAGTTTTTTTTTTTTTCCCCTTGTGTTTTCAGAAATTTCTTACAGCACTAATCCGCATAATCCTTTTTAAAATAGAATGCTTTTGTGTCCTTTCACCTTCAGTTGTGTTAGTTATGGGTATTTTTGGCAGAATTTCTGCATTAAATGATGCTCAGAGTTGTACATTAGACAAGTATTGGCCAAAGAATGTTTTTAGCAAAGGTAATTTGTGTTTTCCATCTTAAAAATAACCTTCCCAAAAGGGGTAGCTTACACTTTGATATTTCGATGATTTTACTCTTAAACATAATTATCGTTTTTTCTTTATGAATGTGCAAGAATAGGAGTGTCGACTTGAAGGTTTGTTAAAGAAGAAGCCAAAATTGTGAATGTCATCCGCAATCTACATTAGTTGAAGTGTCATTCCCACATTTCATCACTAAATTTGTTCATGGAATAATTTATCAAAAAATTCATTTTTTTATTTCAAAAAAATCGATAAATCTTGATTACAACCCACTAATCTTGCATTAGACAGATGAACAACAAAATTAAGATACCACTAATTAATTAATCAACTTTATCTTTTTAATTTGTTAAGCGGCCATGTTGAATTTAAAATTATAAAAATGTATTTCTTGTTTGTTGGGGTAATTAATAATGCCAAAAGGAAAACAAATCATATGCTCAAGTACCATCCAAGATGCTAACCTTTACTATTGGCCCAACTTGTATTTATGATACACTTATTATTGGTTTAAATTAAATGGATTTATATATAAAGCTCTACACACGTATATTTGATAGATGAGTTTTCATTAAATTATTGGCACCCAAGCGGACAACTGCCACCACCTAAGGATCAAAAGTTTGTCGATTTGCCATATTCATCTATTAATACCTACCTAACACCTTGGGTGCACACAACCATGCATGTATTAATATCAATGTTCACAAATTTGGTTAAGAAGTCGAAAAAAGAAAGTGAGAGTCAAAGATTTAAAAGTCGAACTCATGTCAAAAATGTGATAAAAGTTAATAAATAGTGTAAATAAAATTTTAAGATGAACCAAAAGGTGATTTTGTGTTGAACATAATAATTCTTCTTGTGATTTGGTGGGTTCTTGATTTGTTTTAACGTACCTAACGTAAAATCTTATGTAAGTTAAATGAGAAAATAATAAACTTTTGTATCGACGGACAAGAAAACAATAACAAACAAACAAATATTTGAGTTACTTCTGTTAATAAGAGTGACTCGGTCTGTCTAACGAAAGGGGTTCTGGCCTTCGCTTCAAATATTCTAAACTCCATGAATTTGAATTTTGCTTTAATTTATGTAAATACTCGCGTGTTGAGTACACATTGATAGTATTGTTAATCGATTCCAACAACATGAAATTTGTTATAGTTTGTGTCAATTAAAACTTGCTCAAACTCAATTTAATACTGATATTTCTAAATTGACCTTTAAATGTCACAATGTCTAGATCAAATTGATACATGCATACCCCCACATTGGGACAAACATTACTATGTCATGTCGGGATAGAAGTAATTATCCCCCCCGACACGTGATAAGACATCTGTTTGAGTTTCATTTTTGGTGTAGAATACATTTTGGAATAATAGATTGATGGAGAATGTGTAGTTAAAAATGAAAGAAAAGTTTTTGAGTTGCATATAATATTATTTTATTGATGAATGCGTGGTTGAAAAGAAGAGAAAAAATATATTTTTTGAAAAAATAAGGATCGAACAAGTGCATAAAGTCCAGTGCATGTTTTCACCGACATTAGATATAGATAACTACAATCAAATTGATGTTAGTTTTTTAAGGTATTACGCGTATCTATTTCATAGTTAATTTCACGTTAAAAAGGGTGTCAAACAGTCACCATCTCAAATTTCAACACAGAGTACATATGTATGAAATCTACGATAAACTTATAAAAGTAAATTATGTTTTACTCGCGTGTACTAAAATTCGAACAAATTAAACATTAAGCAGTCAATTTGTAAAGAATTAAACTTTTTATTTGGTCAAAGGGAAAGCAAGCGTTGATGGACAGGATGACCATGAAAAGAAGAATTTTTAACCATAAGAGAAAACTCGATTAACTTTAATGTGGGGGATTATGTGTTGCTTTTTGTTGCAAAATATGGTTTTTAATTGACTTTATGGGCCGTTAATTAGTGGGTGTTGTAATTAATGAATACATAATGAGTTGGAAAGTCATCTATTACATTGGATAACAAATGTTGTATCACTAAAAAATGAACAAGGGAATTGGCGCAAGTCTTGAAATATTCTCCACCGGATTCGTCTGACGGGATAAAAATTATTTTTGAGATTAAGAAATTACTTTTAAATATCGTTCTGATAATTTTTTGAGAGCGTTTTGTCTAACTCTAAGAACTTTTTAAAGAAAGTAGATCTAAAAATAAATTTATTAGGAAATTCTTTTGAAAGAAGTAGAAGTCTCGTCAAACAGATACTGAAGGGTGTACGGTTGATCAAATTTAAAGTAAATACGAGACAAAATTTATGTTAAAAAAATTTACTAGGTGCGTAAGCATATCGTTTCTTTTTAATTTATCAACTTCATTAAGTTTTCTAATTTAATATTTGATATTCTATTTAATTTTTTTCAACACTTTTTGTTGTGTAATTTTTTTCGTTAGAACTGGTAAAGTGAAAACTGAAAAGTGCATCAGATCAAAATAAAAGAAAGTTGAT
>CAIGRB010011221.1:47991-69798 GCA_903798255.1 Fraxinus quadrangulata
TTTTTTTTTTTTTTTTTTTAAATAAATTCTTTTTCATTTTTATTTAACTTCTTGTATTGAGATTTTGAGTTGTATTGAATATAATCCGGTGGGACATAGCAATCAGGAGTAGTCAAAGAAGGGATATTTGGGAATGAAAATTAAAAATAGATTTCTTTGTGTTCTTTATTTCCTATATTTTATTCCATTTAGCTATTTATTTATGCAGTTTACATTTTACAGAATTTGGAAACTACTTTTCTCTGTTATTTTAAAATAAATGGGTTTCATAAATAATTTTCCGAGAATAATTTTCAGATCATCACAAGATGCTCATGATATCTAGGGAAAGTTTTCTCCAAAAGTTCTTCTACGAGAAGTAAAAGAAAATGCAAAAGCCAAATCAAATGGACATTTAATATAATGCATAGGTGCTTAGTTTAGCCAAAAAAAATGATTCTCAATGAAGTTCGAGTAAAGTTCTAAAGGTCTCCTACTTGACTAAAATTGAGCAAGATCGTAGTCTAGTATTGCTGAATCTTTTTAAGATGAGGACAATGGATAAAAATGAGTTATGCTCGTTTTAACTAGCGTATAGTATGAAAATTATTATTCAACTTTGATTGTGAAAAATCTACTACGTCCCTCTCTATCTACATTTAACAGTTCTAACTTGGAAAAACGCTAAATTTATTTAGAACTGGTCAATGAGTGAGTAGTTAATGATCAATATTGTTCTAGTTGCTAACTTTTCTCTCTATGACTAGCCTTGAGGAATCACTAGAAACTCTAAGCGAGTCTTGGGGATGAGAGGCTTGTACAACGACTTTGATTCTCATTTGGAGGTCTAATCATAGTTGGTTTTCCACTTCCTGTAGGCAACGTTTGTGAGAACCGAGTTTAGACGTCTCATAGTAACACATACTTATTTTTCATTTTGAATCATGCAAAGGGATGAATACAGGATCGTATTGTTCCTTCACCAAGACATCAAAAGCTCTCAATAACTAGGCACCACTCTCTTTTCTTGATGTTATTCAAACTTCTTTGTAATTTCATGTCAATGTGAACAGGAAAAATGAAAAGAGAGAAGACCATCTAATAGACCCTTCTACTGGCCTTAGTTTTTCTTAGATGGTCCCAATGATGTCCAATTCCACTAAATGGTATGGCCCAATTGATTCTTGCTAAATTGGTCCAACCAACAAAGTCTACCTCAAAAGCCTGGTCCGAATAAATGGACGTAACCCATAAACTAATGGGCAACTTACAAAAATACCCTTAAAGTTAGAAGTTTTTTGAAAAATCATATGAAAAGTATTTTGAAAGTAAAAAATACAATGTAAAATTAAGTGTTAGCTAGTTTTTTTTATTTAAAAAGTGACATTAAGTGTTAGCTAGTTTTTTTATTAAAAGGTGACATAATATCACTTTTAAAAGTTAAGCGTTACTTTTTATTAACATACAATGTCACTTTTATTAAAAAGTAATATTTGTCGAACAAAAAAAGTGATAAATTTTTTTTTTTTAAAAAAGTAACAAAAACACTAATTAAAATATTGGAATCAGTTCAATAAAGTGACCGAACTTTTCATTTAAAACCGTTATTATCTGTGCGGAGAATATAACGTGACTTTTATTTAAACCAACATTGTTGAGGAATTATTAAATCTCAATCTTGCAAAAAAAGAAAAAATAAAGTGACAATCTCAAAAAAGAGCCAAAAAAATAACAAAAATAAGGGTGTGTTTGGTTCACATTATTTTAGAAGAATGTATTTTGGAATAATAAATTGATGGAGAATGTGTGCTTGAAAAAGAAGGAAAAATTATTGATGTGATGAAAAATATTATTTTATTGAAGAATGTATGGTTGAAAATGAGTAAAAATGAGAATGAAAAAAATAATATGTACTAAACAAGGGCTATCAAACACTAAAAAAAAAAGGTGATAAGACACTAATTAGAACCCATATATATCACTCAAAAAGTAACAAACAATAAAACAGTGTCAAAAATTTCAAAAAAATAACAAATGCTAAAAAAAGTGAAGTATTAAAAAAATGACACAAAGCACTGATCAAAACTTATTTTTGTCACTCAAAAAAGTTAAGAGAAATTTTAAAAAAGTAATAAAAACTAGAATTATTCTTAGTGTACATAGGGGGTAACATAATGGTGTCCATAATGGACACACCCCTATTGAAGGGGGCGTGGGTGTGGACCCCTATTGGTGAGCTCGCGCCCCCTCCATTAGGAGGCACCATATGTCCATTATGGACACTATTATGGTGCCTTCTACGTACACCAAACACAACCCTAAAACACCAATCAAATCTATATTTGTCACTAAAAAAAGTGACAAATTTTTTAAAAAGTAACAAATAATAAAATGTGACAAATACTGAAAAAGCGACAACATCGATCAAAACCCATGTTCATTACTCAAAAATGTTATAGAAATAAAAAAAAAAGTTCCACCCTCAAAAAAATGACAAAACATCAATCAAAATCTTAAAATATATCATTTTATACAAATTCAACCACCACACCATTACCACCACCAAGGTCAACCATGCAGGCAAAAGGTCACTCAAAACATTATATCAAACACCAACCTTTGGTTTCAACTAAGACTTACAAGCACCAAAACATGACATTTACATTCAACAACAATTATATTCTACCAAGAAATCATTTTCTAATCGTGCAATAATCATGCCTTTCAATTGGTATAAGCATTGTTTACATAATGTGTGACTGCACTGAAACTTGAATTACGACTTTCATGTTAGAGCACAAGCTAATCGCTTGCCAGCAGGCTAATGTCAAGAGAAGCCTATGTTATATACGCAATAAAGATATGTGTTAATTCTTCGATGGCGTATTTAATAAGTTAAACCGCGTGGAAATAATTATAACTAGAAAATAAATTGAAATATTATTTATTATTATGTCCAATAAATATTATATAGCACAACTAATCCATATTTGTTTCCACACAAATTTGTGTTAATTATTTTACAAAAACATAATAGTTGATACAATCTTTAACATAATGTAAGATGATAATTTATCATTAGACTATTTAAAACATAATCAATTTTTTCATCAAATCACGTCATGTCAACACATATTCTATCATTTTATCGGTCAAACATTTTCCGGTACATCCATTATACTTTCTAGGATTCTACAATTCACCTTACTGAACATGTTATAATTCTTCTGGTAGTACTTGTTGCCCTCAGAAATTCAATCTTTAACGAAAGTCTCCATTTTGATTACCTAAAAGATCATATGTGGCCTGTGAAGAATCACCCATTGCAAGTCCGGAGATTGGACCCTTTGCTCTCTCTCCAGTGCCACCAACAGGATGGGTTTCATCTGAATACAACATCCCTCAATCAACATCCAAATGAGCTTAATCCTTTTGAATTTTGAAGATTTGACAGAAAGAAAAAAAAGTCAATAAGTAGCAATGTCTTCATGTCACAAAAAAGTCAAATAGAAGTCCAAATAACATACTATCATTCCTTGCTTGAACCATTCACCAGCAGGGCTCGGCTTACCAGAATATTTCCCTGTCAAAAAATTACCTCTAATTTCAAAAAACCTATAGTTAAAATTTCTATGCTTTCAACAAAGCGTAGCTAAAGGCGGCCGGGATGGGGATTAGTATGGTCAATCTTTGTTCCAAACCTCCAATGAAAGAAAACCCATCTCCAAGTAGAGCATCCAACAAATAATCCTACAACGACAATTAAACATCATAATCATAATGAATAAAGAAACCCATTACTTAGAAAATGTATCTACCTCGTTAGAATTACTACTTGAATGACGATGGAGAAGCCATCTCAAGCGACATAGATGGCAGTGAAACAAAATTAAAAATTCTGCTGGCGGGAGCTCTAACCGAATTTCTAAATTCTGATATGGGTCTTTCGGGTTTGGGGAGGCCTCGAGCATGTTAATTACCGGAGTAAAATTTTTAATTAGTTTTAGGGTATTATTCTAATTCGTTAGTTTTGGAGGGTATTGGCTTAATTACCCCTAAACTAATTTAGATCAACACCCAACCCGTTAAGGTATTTATAGGTAGGTGGTCAAAAACAACAAGGCTGGTCAAGTGAAACTTATGCTTCTTGTCTCTAAAGAGTTATTAGGGTTTACAAAGTCTGTATTATAATGTCACCCCAATACATTCAATCTCCTTGGCTCATGGGATTGTCAATTATCCGCTCGAATCTCAAGTACATTCTCAGACAACTTTAACAAAGTCATAAAATGTACTGAATTATCTATGTAAGGTTTGGATGCTGAATTCTTGAGCCCAAATATGATAAGTGAACCCAATTGATATGTTAGCCCTTTACCCGGATTGGCCCAGCTAATGGAATACTCCAGAATGTCTATTGATTTAATCAAACAAGATTTTATGGATGGTTAACACTTGGACAATTACCGACCGTTGGATTGGAACTGTTGGCTATTTCATATAAATAGCAAACTCGACTCTTGGGATGACTGATTCGTTCACTTTGAAAACCTAGCTATTGTTTCCTCTCTAGACTGCGTTCTGAGTTCCGATTAATCTGTAAATATTTAGTGAGATTTTTGAGTGATTTTTCAGATAGAAGATAGAGAGAGTTTTGGTTAATCTTTTAGTGAGATTATTCTGTATTTTGAGAGTTTGTAGGTTGTATTCTTGAGTTCGAACATTCTTGTTGTTCTGTAACTCTAGTTTGCCTGATTTGGACTGTTCTAGTGGATTCGAGCGTTATCCTAACAAATGCTCAACGGGAAATTAGGCGTTAGAAGTGGTCGCGGAACCTTCGGGGCCTTGAGCCAAAAATTCTTTGTGTTTTTTTCATTCTGTATTTACTTAGTGTTTTTGGTTTATTAAGGTTGAATCACAAAGTAGATCTTAATATATGGGACCAACATCTACAAGCAATAATTTATTAACTAGCTCGACTAATATGTAAATAACATTCTCCATGGTGCTTTTCTTGAAAATATTGCACTCTCGAGACAGGTATCTTGTCCAACATGTAGGATTCAATTTCACCCAATATTATAATCAACCACAAATTTTTATCCCATTCATTTAAAATCCATCCATGTGAATGGAAGAGAGACTTTTCCTCTCATCCTTACACTTCAACTCTTTAATCCAAATTTCTTCCTCTATATAATGTCATCTTTTCCAAATATTTTCATCAAAGTAAAAAATATTTCTGTTTGCAGGAAATAGAAAGGCTTGTTTTTGCTAGGCATTAATTTGATAATCAAATCCGAGCAAAAATGAGTTCTTCCCGGCTATCTGCCGCCATAATAGTTCTCTACTGCTTCCTCCTTGTCTCGACCACCACTGCCTTCAACATCACCAGGCTCCTCGGAAGATACCCCGAATTCAGCAACTTTAACGATCTTTTGACCAAAAATGGTCTCGCCAGTGAAATCAATAGCCGGCAAACCATCACCATCCTGGCGGTGTCTAATGACGCACTCGGAGGTCTTTCAGGGAAGCCGGAGGAGGTCCAGAAGGGTGTTCTGAGCAACCATGTAGTGTTGGATTATTATGATACCTTGAAACTTCAGAAAATGAAAAACAAATCTGTCCTTACCACCCTCTACCAGACCACCGGCGTTGCATCCGAGGTACTGGGAGTATTCCAAACCCGTATATGTCGATTATTATTTTCGTAAATAACAAATGTGAAATTTTATAATTAACATATACAGATGCTGACTCCTTTGACAACATGAATCTTGACAGATTTTCATTTCAAGTTGTTAATTGTTTTCATGTCCAACGAACATGGGGTTTTACAGGGACAAGGGTTTTTGGATGTCACCCACAAGAATGATGGAAGCATTGTGTTCGGCTCTGCCGTCAAGGGCTCCCTGCAAGACACAAAATTGTTGGGATCCGTCGCTGCGCAACCATACAACATTTCTGTCCTCAGCGTTTCTCAACCCATTGTGGCTCCTGGAATTGACAACAGCTTAAGGCCAATTGCTTCACCACCAAAGGCGAGCGCCCCTGCCCCTGCCCACAAGAAAAAATCTCCCCCACCGGTTGATGCCCCTGCACCATCTGATGATACTACTGCTGATGTCCCTGCCCCGTCTGATGGTCCTAACGCGGATGCTCCTGCACCAGCTGATGGTCCTAGTGCTGTTGCCCCTGCACCGTCAGATGGTCCTACCGCTGACGTCCCAACTGCAGATGGTGATGATAAGCCAGCCAAAAATGCCGCCGGGAAGCTGTCCGGTGCTTCCTTTGGGTATGCAGTGGTGTTTGCATCTTTCCTTGCATTATTCCACTAAGATCAATAACATAGTCGCACAAGACTCGTGGGAAGAAAAGAAAAATAAATATATTTTTTTTCATTTTATTTCCTTAAAAATGAGACGAGAAATGTAAATTTAAGCATTTTCTCATTTCCAATCTGTAATTTTGTATAATAAGAAAAGTAAATAACAAGGACATGTCTGGTTATAAGACAATTTTGCAAGAAGCTGCTCAACTTACCCTAAATCAATTTGGAACTCAAAAATGCGATTTCTTTGATGACATTCTTAATCTAACATAAAGAGTAGAACTTGGAATTCCTTAGCAGCAGTCAGAAATACTGATAGAGTCACCTAAAGACAGAATAGAAATGCACTCTTCAAAGAAGACAAAGTATCGGTATGAGTTTCGAAGTTTGGACATAATTCTCGATAATAATCATTTGTGACTTTTAGCATGTGCTTAGTACACAATACTCGACGTGATTAGAGATTACAAAAAAAACAAGATTAAATTTTTTATTTCTCCTTTTAAATTTTCCAGCACCGCAAACATTCCACTATTAACATTCCGAATGCCACTTATAATCATATCCAACAATATAGTTTGATTGAATTCCAGTGTCAACTTTGCTTAAAAATTACCGTCATCACTGTGATCGCGTAATAAATATCAATCTCAGCGGCGGAGAAAGAGAAGTTATCTTCAGAAAGACAATGAAACGAATAATCTCAATAAAAATACTTGAAAAGAGAAATTATAAACCTGAGGCATATGTTCCCTTTCCAGAAGAATCCAGCTAGCAGTACATTGGAATATTTACTCGTTTCAAGCTTGCCAAATCAAATGCTACATTGGCGTTGTAGAATAAGAAACTAATACAAGTTTTTTTGCCGTCTCTACATTCAATCCTCTGGATTCTGTGTGTACCGTCACTCTACCAAAGCGTACAAGCAAAGTTGTCATCAATCGCTGATAACAGCTCAAACATAGCAAATAAAGGCCCAGTCGATGATTGAAAAAGTGCACGTGATAAGAAATGAGAAATAACGATGCATATTGCATGAGCACTGCCTTATTGATAAATATCATTGCCATTTGAGGAAATTCCAAATGACACAGCAGCAAATAAACTGCATTGCAATCTTTAAGTGATATAGGCCTTCTAATGCTTCTACTACTGAGAAGCATTTGGTAGCATGGAATTGGAGCATTATGATGGAATTAGAGATTAATATTCAATTTTCATGAATTCTTGTTTCAAGCCCCAACCTCCGCAAGCCATACTAAAGGAAATTTTAAGCATAGTATCCATAGTACCAATTCTTAAAGTTATTACGTAAATCTTAGGAAGTGAACAAGAAAGAAATCAAGATTCTGAAAAATGAACGTAAATGGAGTGACGTTCGGGTGAAAAGAAGAATTGATAAATTGTTTTTTCCTCGGAAAGCTTATACGTTGTGGTGTGTGATAAAATTAGGAATATATAGTACGCTCTGTGTCCAACAAATATAATTATAAACCTCCTCTTTTATTCTTTATTTTTTTGGGTCTCAAAGTACACAGATAATTATAAACCTCCTCTTTTATCATTTTTTTTTTCTGGGTTCCACAGTCGATCGTTTTCCATGTTAAGAGTATAAATATATATATTTTTTAGTATGTTCATATTCAGCGTATCTTATTATTCACAAACCTGAATTACCATTATTCAATTTAGAGATATAAAAAGAATGGTAAATAAAATTTATAGTTCTAATTATATTAATTTAGCAAATCTATCTTTGTGAAATGAATGAAGTATATTGTTGTAGGTTGTTAAGGCATTTTAAAATGAATTACGATAGCAAATTGAATCTCTAGCTTCATGCAAACCAAGTCACAGTGACACACAACAAATAAAACTCTTTTTAACAGTAAAATATTTAACATAAGAGTTAAATTTGTTTCTTTTAGCAGCTAAATATTCAGGTAGACTAACCTGTCTTTTTTTTTTTTTCCAATTTAGAAGTTAAAAAAGAAAGTATAGTCTAAAATTGTATCCCTTTTTGACTTATTTATTACTCTTTACTATGATTCTCTATTTGAATCCAATCATGCAAAGATAAACACGTTTAACATTAGCTTTTCCACAAAAAGTTTTTACCATCAGAGTTAATCTTGGATTACAAAAGGAAAGCTGTATCATATGCAAACCCAATTGACCTTTCTGATCCAGAGTCGATCTATTCGACCACATATCAAAATACAACATAGTTACATCTTTAGCACCTATTCCTCTCGTCTTATCAAACAACAACAAAAAGAAGACCATTTACAAGGTACGATATCTTCATGAGCGTCAAAAGTTGTTCATTTCAACACATCAGAAACTTGTTCAACATGTATCCACCGCTGCTGCTCCATTCTTGTTTCGACTCCAGACTCCATTTGAAATATAAGTTTCTGCCAGACGTCTAGATAACAAAGGTTCCAATTTGTTAAATTGCACATTAATGAACAACACTGTAACCATATTATTTCTATCTATGCTAATACTCTCTCGCAGATCATTCAAAGCTTTCATGCCATTTAAAGCAAACAAATACAATACAACACATTTACACCTACCTAGAAATGACACCATGACACCATGCAAGATTCTGTCTATTAACCCTTCAAGGAAGACAGATCATAGATTACTTTCATGCCTTGAACTCGCATAAAGCTATGGCCTGCCTCTCAACTTACTTTTCATATAAGGGTGAAGGATTTTATACATATCAGTCACCATAAGTTAGTCGCACAATAACTTTCAGGTCCTGCATTCGGCAGCGTACACTTTAAAGACCACAATTAAGAATATCCAACCTCCACAGCAAAATTTTTCTGTCCCGACAAGCTCTTGGAAAATCATTTCCCAGTTCCTATAACTGATGAACCTCTATTTTCTGTTTTCTGTTCGTTAACAAGACTTGTTTGATGGCTGCAGTTTAAAAAAGCCCTCCAGAGACTTGGGGAAGATACTATAAACAAATGTTCGAATAAATTTATAATTCCTACAAAACATTCTGCCAAACGTACATGTTTACTCACACTCAAAAGTATCCAATACGTAGCAATAAATATTGGTACTATAATTGCTGTAAAAAGTAATCAAACCTATTAAAAGAAGACCAAAAGAGTAAATTGAAATGTCAATCAACGTCAATGCAAACTTATATCATGTCTAGACCTTCAATTAACAAATTAATAGAGTTCTTCATTATTTTGTTCAATATTCTGTCTCACTGCAAGGAAGGCAATAAAATAAAATAGAACATATTTCCTCCAGAAATCTCAAACTTCAATCAGAATTTCACTCAGATAGAGCAGTACCTGAGCAGCACCCTACATTTGTTACATTGATAGCTTATTTGCACCAGCGAGGCTTTCTGATGCAGCACCAATAGGTTTCTGTGTTTGTTGTAGGTTTTGGAAGGGAGTCGAACTGAGAGGATAAATTTAAGAAGGGTTAGTAACGTCTCGAGAGGAATGCCGTTGGTTTTCAAAGCCAAGCTTTTAAGCTCCATAATGAACATTGTTCATAAGGATAGCCATTTGAAATGAGAAAAAAAGCTTCAGATCTGGTTGCAGAGATATAGAGGAGGAAGACAGGATAAAGAAAAAGCAGAAGACACAAGAAATTCAAGCAGTATCAATGAGATAAAACTCATGTAATCTTCAAAATCTATTAATTACACTAAATCAATAAAAAGTGACATTAGACTAGGTTGGTTCCTGAGCACAATTTGCAGACCGAGCAAATTGACCAGGGTTCTTTAGACCCTATCATAATCTGTGAGACATACTGACCCTAAAGTGAACCACAAAATACCCATGTTTCACAACTGGGGCGGCATTTTCGAAGAGAACCTATGAAGAACAGATAGAGACATGAGACTTGGAGTGTTGCACACGTGCCCATGGCACGTCAAGGAATTAATGCTTGCTTTCCAGAAATACAAAAATATAGGGAATACGCCATGTGTCACGGCGAACACGCGTTCACTCCAAACTAGGAGGATTCTCCATGCTTCACGGAAAATTTTCATGCATTGCCAATGCATGAAAATTAACTTGGATATTTCAAATTGGACCATTGAATATCAGAACAGACATGGTTTCCAATGGTTTTAGTTTTAGGCTTCTAAAAGGTTGTGTTATCTCGAACAAACAAATAAATACTCTCTTTTAATTCAAAATCCCCGAGTATGTAGCAGTTGTTCTGAGGCGCAGATTATATTTTGCATTAGGAAAAATACTGACCAACCCAATCTCTAAAGCCTTGCCATGAATGATGACACCACTCAATTTTGTTATAGAACCATGTGATTACATTAGAAAATATGAGTACAAAAAACCCAACAAAAAATAAGTTCAAAAAAACATGTGCTACATGCACAAGATACTGAGCTATTGAGCCAAAGTAACGATATGGGACTTTGCCAAGGAGGAGGCTGCTTGAAAAAGGAATGAAAGAATAACTGTGCCAATTCATAAGATCCACCAACTTAAACGACCTTGTATCCACTTTCAAGCCCATGATAGTCCCAAAGCCTAAAAGGAATCTTATGAACTAACATAACGCATCGCACAAATGCAAATAATTAAAGAAGGAATAGATAAGAGAATTATAAGGGTTGAAACTTACCTCACACTGGGCTTGATCCAAACTGGTAGAGAAAACTTGAAACGAGAAACGTCCTCTTGAAGAAAAGTTCGTATCTTGGGGCCATCTAAGTCATAGGTACCTATGTCATATGTCAAGTAAGTTGTGGTATTGTAATACAGTCCAGAATAGTCATCAGTGAAATATATGCAATTCCTAAGGCACTCTGGGTAATCAGAAGCTGAAATGGAGAAAGAATGATTGCTTCCAATAAAGATAGACCAGTCACCCAATGACTTCACTTCCTCCCACTTCCCATTGCAGACATCCACCCTGAATATTACAAAATTCCATGTTCTGAGAACTGGGAGATCATAAATCTTAGTGTCATACATAATTCTTTGGACCACATGTATATGCCCTCCTACCTCCACAAGATATATAGAGTTTTCACCAAGCTCATTATCCACCTCTTGCACTGGTAAAGATATGGTCTTTAAATGAGAGCCTTTCGAATCACTGATCCTAATGTCTCCAGACGAATCAATGGCATAGAAGTTCCCACCAAAACAAATTACATCGTTGACAAATGAAGGACCACATTGTAATGGGGTCCAGGCTACATCACCTGGCTTTGCAAAAGCCATCTTATTGTCAGAATAGATTGTCAAAACTACACAGTTCGCTGAAGATGGATCTGAAGACAGAACAGCTTTGTACACAAATGTATTGCGAAATGTTTCAGGACAGCAAACAAGATTTTCCAGATTTGAGCATTTATGTAGTGGTGGGAGAAAAATTTGGACACGCGACAGGGGATTCAATAAATTCATATTATATGCAACATCCAGAGTAACCAACCAACCATAAGGTGAACCCCAACATCGCCTACCATTGATTTCTGGCAAAGAAAGCTCATAAACCTTCTTGTTGAAAGGACTGTAAACTCGACGCATATCACTTTCTTCCTTCTCTGTCAGCATCAACCAAGGAAGCAGAGAGCATGAAAATCTATCTGTATAAAGCATAACCATTCTCCATGACTTGCAGACCAAGCCAAATCTCAGACGATCTTCCACAAAATGCAGCTGTCTTGCAATAAGCCCCAAAACATCAGCAGGTAACTTAGACCAATCTGTCATTGTCTGAGAGAAGAATAAAAAGTGAGAATCCTGCTGAATCATATGCTGAAGTAAGACTGTGCCTCTCAGGTCATGAAATTAATCTATCATCAAGATTGATTGGAATTGATTTTCACTAAAAGAGATACTATAACATATAAATACCCTGCAGAAAACAGCTATTAATGCAGGCAGCGGCTAATAACAATGATGGTGGGAGCCTACTATTAACATTGATGGAGGCATAGCCATTAACGTAAATTAAATAATCCCTTAATTATGAGTCCAACGGGTCTCCATATGAATTTGGGATGACAGATATCTGAAATTTGTCTACAACAATGAAAATAGCGCATAACGGCTATCAACGCTCATGGAGGGCCTCAACTATTAACATAAATAGGTCCTTAATTACTTGCCCAACAGGTCTCCATGATTTTGGGATGATGGAAGCTTGATTTATCACCTATTTCAAGTCTCAACCAGCTTGTGGTAATATAATATCGAGATGACTTCCAACTTCCTTTTGACGCAAATGTAATACACATACATCTGCATGCATTATCTCAAATTACAGTTTAAAATTTATGAAAAAGACATAAACCCCACCCAGTACAACAGGAGAAAACATAGAAACCCATTAATTAAACATATAGATAGACCTATTATTATTGGAGTATTTAAAAATGGAAGTTCAAAGAATTTCATGCCAAATACTTAATGGTGACACTATTTGATCATGGAAAATTCAAATGACTAGCATAAAGTTCTTTCCTGATACGAACTGGCACTTGAACAATTTTGTCATGATGGAATTGGAATGGAAACCATTGGTTTATGCTTAAAATTCTAACTAAACTAATCTAAATTTAATTGGAATTTAACCTTCTACTACAGCCAACTAGCTGCGGGCACCCCCACACCCTTCCAAATCACCACATGTACATGCACAATAACTACAAGTGGACTGCTACAGGAATAAATAAATAAAAATGAAACAAAGAACTGATTTCTATATGAAGATCAATAAATGCACAAAATTTTCAAGGAAAAAAAAAACCTTGAACGAACAATCAGTTCTTTCGAAGTAGGAACAGTAGTGATCACCTCAAAGCTAACAACACAATAAACAATCTTTTTACATCACATTAACAAGAAATAAACGAGTAAATAATCACCCCACCTATATGTTTTAGATCAAATCTCAAACTTAACCATACAAATTACCACAAAAAACAATAACTCAGAAAATTTGATACTTCTACTACATTCTTCAATGGAAAAGAGCTACTACGGAATTTTAAGAGAAAATCACCGTTAAAACTTGCTTCGTTACGGATTTTCTCTTCCTCTAAACCGCCATTAATTTTTTGAGCATTGCAGGTTTTGGAGAGTAGACATGATGAACTAAACTGAACTGAATCTATTTGATTATGACGTGGTGCTTCAAATAGGGCTACGATTTGTTTACTTTATTTTAAAGTACTTATTTTATTTCATGCTGTTCTCGAGAGAGTTCTAGAGAATTCATAAGGGCATGTTTGTTACGCAACATTTCGTCCAAATTTAAAACTTATTTTCAGTCATACGTATAACTTAAATTGAATTCAAATTTACTTTTAAGAAAATTATAGATTTTTTGGGACAATTCTAAGACGTGGGTCCTGTATTGTACTTGATGAATTCCACGTTTTATAGGTGAGTCAACCCATCTTGTAGGGTCCACGTCTTATAAGTAACTTTTATTAGCTTTAACAATAGTCAAACATGGCTCAATTGATTAGACATTGTGTACACTGTACCCGGCATGGTCTAAGCAGGCTTTTGTAGCGAACGAAAAAGTATGGTTGACAGAAAGTCAAAATTTAACAACAAAAAAATATAATAATAATAACTTAAGCAATTTGAGGCCTTATGCAAAATAGTCTAGGAAAACATTAATAATGATTTGATGGGGGCAAATAGTACTCACGAAAATTTGATTAATGATACTTGTCGATTTGATTGGAATTCGTATTAATTTGTCGTTTAGACATAATTACATGTATCGAAAATATTGGTAAGTCAACGATTATCGATAACAATATAAAGAGTAAAGTTGTCATGAATCATTGACAAGAAGCCATTGTGATAGTTGACATTATGATTGTTGATCAATCTGATTGAAATTAATATACGTAGGTGATTTAGATAGAATTACTAATGACGATACCGTTGATGATCATCGACACATTCGTTAGTGGATACTAACGACAATATCAGCAGTGACATTGAAAATAATTGACGGTGCTTCAAACACAGTCCAATTCACCAAAAAGTTATTTTTTCCATAATTTTTAACCACGCATTTCATGTGATCCATAACTTTTATCAACTTTTCAATTACATTTCATCAATTTTTACCAAAAGCTATTAAAAACTTTGTCAAACAAACGTCATAAGTGCTTGACATAGATTACGTTAAAAGTAAATGATAATAATTAACATTATTCAGGTGTCAAAAAAAAGCTTCATAATTATTATTTTCCGAGCTAGCTTGACCGGGAACTATAAGGAAACAAAGTGCCCGCCCACCCCTAAATTTTCCATACGCACATTAAAAGTATGTTTTTTTTTTTTTTAATGTGATTTTAAGTTCTTCATCGATCACATTAGAGGGTTCAAGAACTATATGAATTATGACTACGGAAAAAGCCTAGAATTTCACTAGACGACAAATGAAGTAACAATTGGAGGCCACCATTTTCACAAGTAGAAAGATTTTATGGGTTTATCCATTCTGCCAGGGCCACATGGGGGCCCTGGCAGTGCCAAGAGACCAGCTTGTGGCCCTGGCAGTGTACCATTGTCCAGATTTTATTTGTACTTGGCAAGAGCAAATGCATATTTAAAAAGAAGGAAAAAAAAGGCCCAATAGAAATTTCATTATCGAACATCGCCATTAATAATTGACAATAAGAAGAGAAGAATACAATCGGACCAAGACACGCGAATCCCACAAGCTCACTGGAATATGTGTATTTACTACTTATAGCAAAGAGGTTAAAAAAAACTGGTTAGTCCGTTGTAAATTTGAGCAGATATTGAGATGTGACTGACCAAAATCACTTGTCGCTTACCTTCCAACATGACCACAAATGTACAAATTCGAATGTTGTGTTACCCAAAGTGCATGTCCTAGAAAGAGTTTTGACACCTAAAACAAACATTGAACATAACCCAAACACTACAATGGACATAATTTGTACCCTTTTTTTTTTCCTCTGTACCTTACCAAACCAGCAATAAATGTAGTGAAATATAATGCAGTCGTGATGTTAAAATATAACTGTAAGCAATATTTGGCTCTATAAATAATAATGGAAGTTCCAAAACTAAATAATTAGGTTATTCTATTTCATTTGAAGAAGTCCAAGTTAAACAGGTACAAAGAGCATCCAAGATTTCTGTAGACATCGAAACCATGGACAAAAATCCCATCACGTCCAGTTTGGGTGATGAAATCATCAAATAATATAAACAGGAAAAGAATGCTCCACCAGAAATGATTATGAAATATCATCCACGGAAATAGTACCTGCATGGTTGACACTTGATAATTATCTGATTCAGCTAAACAATGTGTAAGCACAATTAAGCTGTTCAGCCACCAGTAGCACATAAGCAAGTAATCTCCAACTTATATGGAACTATGGTAACATAATTTCCTGCAGACAGCCACTTGGGAAGATTCAAACCTTTGTCCGAAGATTCTAATCAAGACTTACTAAGAGGCATACATACAAGTGATAATTCATATGCTTTGTCAACCTAATGAACCTGCTAATTCAATTAAAGTTTCTACCTCCATTTATCTGTGGGATTTGCCACGATGAATCAGATTTTGTCCACCTACCCTTAGCCCTTCACTGGTTTTGTCAAATTTGGTTCCATTACAAAATGCTATTGGATCGCTAGACACTCGGTTTTCTAAGCTTATAGACATATCAGGTTCAACAGAGGCCATTTCAGTGTCATTGTTGAACATCCCTGTTTGCCCATCCAAATTATCAGATGAACAGCTTCTGCCAGAATAATGTTTCTCCTCATCTGGAAACAAATAGCCATTTTGACATGTTAAATGGGATTTGACAATCCCATTTGTTTGACTATTAAGACGGTCATTTGATGCTACTTCAACGATTCTTTCTTTCTTGACACTTTCTTTCTTGACACATTTATCTCGTGGACATTTGCCAAGAAAACCGGGAGCAAAAAGTGGCTTCAACTTTGCTCCAGGAGAACTTAATCCATTAGATTTCCTTGCCACATCTTGAATACCATGAGGGGAAGATATGTTATTTTCAGACTTGACAATCTGGGGCATAGATAAATGAGTAAACCTCAATTCATCGTGGGCTTTATCACTGGTAAATGCCATTGCTGATACATCATGTGCTGTATCGTCTTTCTCGGAGATATGGTTCTGAGTATTGGAATAATCTTCACCGGAAATTTCCAATAAACCTTCATTCACGTCTTTGCTGCCCCCACTTTCATTCTCAACGTCAGACATGGGGGAGGATGGTTTAATGTCGAAAACTTCAGATTGAGAACTTGTACAAATCACTGAAATATTTCCAGTGGCAGGTTCATCAGCTTGTTCAGCTACAGAATCAACTTCTTCTGGCGCAACAAAGCACCCATTACTGTGTAAACGTTCAACATCCTTGACAATTGAAGGAGTTGCTTCAGAATCTACCATTTCTATATTCCCACTAGCATCAACAGAATCAGTAGAGAATGACAAGTCTTCCTCACCATTTGAGATCTTTGGTCCTGAACAATTAACAGATGCCAATAGACCAGAATCAACAGGACTATCGAGGCATCCTACTGGAGAGAAGCACTTATCAGGCAGATTTGGGGATAGATGTACTTCCATTTTCATGTTTTCCATTTCCTCTTTCCTTACAGATTCAGCAGGAAGCAAGCAAGATGGGCGAGCATGGATCCTGTAAACAGCAATGCCAAAAATTACTATTATATACCACTTAAGTTAGCTATTAAACACAGGGCCACTAGTCAGCTATTAAATAAGATTTGACCAACAAATGTCAAATGGGGATTCAAGAAAATAAAAGATTTAAGGGCCGTCCAATCCAATCTCTATATATCTAACAACGTATTCAGGTTATTATTTCACAACTTTGATAAGTTAGGACTTGCTAACATCTCTGCTCTTATTCAAATTAAGAGCAGCGATACTTCTTTTTCTTTAGTTGTTCTTTATGAAAGTTCTCTTCCTAATGTACATTTATTGATCGTGCCACGGGTCTTGTGTGGAGAATCTCTTAGTTTTTCCAAACTCCCTAGTCTCCTTTGACATTCATCTCTCGTGGCAATGTCACGTGTGCTTTTTCTCAACACCGACTACTTTCATCATCTCCATTCTTGTTAGTGATGCATACAGTGCACTCATTACGCCTTCTATTAGTTCTGAATGCATATTCAGGGAAAACCATTGGTTGGACCAGAAACTCAAGCTAATATTTATATTTGCTTAATTTCACAGTAGAAGTTGCAATGCCAGCTTGTTATCTTATCTACCTTGAGAATAACACTACAACCATTTGAGAACTCCCCCAAGGCTCATTCTTGAGGTAGCTCTCTTTGGAACTACAAGATTTGTTGTTCTTTTAACAAGTGTAATCAAAATACGATGCTCCAGTGGACTGCCACGGTAAGAACTGTCTTCTTCTCCTCCTTGCTTTACTCTCATCAATTTCCCTCCATTACTCATGTGACCATGGACACAAATTGCTCTCTTACAGAAAACCAAACGCTTGATCCAGTCATATAAGTACAAAGAATGATAATACTCAACAATCTCCATAGTAGTTAGCTTTTATTCTATAGCCTAGCCAACTAAGAGCATGTTCAAGAGCCTCTTTATTTTTAAAGAGCATATTTTACATAATAGAGAACACATTTTAATTTAAAGAGTGAAATTTTTTTACACACTCGAATGAACTCTTTTTAATTTAATTCTTCATCTTACTTTTGCCAATAACCATTAATTGATTTTTCCTCATTTTTTAATTAATAATTTTATTTTAAATGACAAAAGGCTAAAATATTCAAATATGATTTGAATAATCCAAGATATGGAGCATTGAAACATGCAACTTATAAAATGCAATCATTTTAAAATATATATACATAGCTCCAAATGTCGAGAGTCAAATCCACTCTTTATTTTAACGGAGTTTGTCTGAGCTTAATTTTAAGGATTCAATCTTTAAAATAGAGCCTCTCTCAGAAATGCTCTAATTAAGACCTCCTCCAAAATATTTAATTTAGTCATTTGACCACAAGCCCAAATTATATATTGCACTTAGTAAACTTATCTCAAAGTCATACAATTAAGCATGTTATAGCTTAGCCAAACATGCTAAATATCATTTTATGTGTGCATGTGTCTTTACTTGTGGGGGGTGGCCGAGGTACTTTATACAGATGTTGGACAACAAATGTCCTATTCTCTGTAAAATTAGTAAGTCTGATACATTTTTTACTTTTGTTTATTTGTTTTAGGTTATTCTGCACATACACGGTTGGGGTTTTAGAGAAGTTTATCATAATTTTGAAATGTGGATATTTGGGATTGTTCAGAAGAAGAGCACTAGAATGAGAGAGATACCTGTTATATAAGAGCATATAAGCTCCCTGTGAAAGCACCTCATCCAAGTCAACGCTAGAAACCTGAGAGGAAAAATAAGGAATATGAAGTGAATGTTCAACAAGAATAAAGATGACTGTGCCATGCTATCATGTCATGCTATTCTATCTTTCAAAAATGCAGTGGCATTTTCCAAGAATTGCTTCTCCCATTCGAAGTAGATCTTTAACCAGAAACACGTATACATTTTTGAGTGTTCAATTAGAACATGTCCCATCAGTGCTTATGAGAAAAAATTGCAGTCAGATGCCTCAGCAAGTAAGAACAGTATTTGTGGCATTCCTTTAGGCTAAATTTTGTTTGAAGTTTCCTATGGAGAACATCGGAAATGGGTAAAAGGTACCCCATAATCAGGCCATCACACTATATGTGAGTTCTGGAACTTCAAAACTTGCATTCAAACAATTACTTCGTCTTTTTCGTTGTTCATTGGAATTATGGCTTAACTCCCTTAACCTCCCAATACTTTGATCTTAATGAGGCAACAACCGAATTGAACAACTAAAATTGAACAGGAAGCAATTCTTCTAGGTGGAGGTGCATCTCTCAATTGAACTGCTTTTTGTATAGATATTTCAGATATTCAGCACCACGCAGAAGCAACATATTTTTAATGACTCACATCATAACTTACTTCAAAATGACTTTTTCCAGTGTTACTGTAAAAATATTATTATCAACCGAAACAAACCAGATCACTTGCCACTTAATATTTCAAGAAAACTAGTGCTTCATTTAAGAATCTTCATAGTAACACAAAATGAAAAATATATGCAGTTGCTTAGACATCGCGTACACCTACATCGCCTTTAGAGGTTATTTGTTTAGGAAAACAGACGTCCAATCATGAACGAGACACTACTCCCTAACATCCAAAAAACTAAAATGTGGGCCTTCAATACAGGACAGGAGAGTGTTAAATACGGACTCAGACTCCTATATCAGACAACTCGTTTGCACAAATCATAACAATCACATATGAGGTACACTGAGACAAAGGTCACAGGGACATATATGAGACAAAATTGTTTAGGCTATGAAGACCAGTGTTTAATCCAAAATGCTGGTGCACAAGTGTTTGCACTTTGCAGAGTCGCAGACACACAAGGATACATGTAAATACATTCACAGATAGTACCTTGCAATCGTCAATCCTGTACCAGTTTCCACGAAAATCTTTGACATAGCATATATAATGGCCAAAATATGATGCATTTAACATGTCCACATGGACAATAACTGCATATAGCTTGTAAACATCATTGCCATCTTCTGATTCACTCATGTAAGGGCTCAGATTTAAAGTCTCTGGGAATGTCACCCTCTTATTAAGTTTACCAAACCTCCCACTCTGCACGACAAAAAGATACATACATCAGAAACTAAATAATCTGTGAAGTGAATTTCCCCTGACTGAAGTTTTCAGTTCATTTATAATCAAATAAAAAACCAAGTCTTCCATTATGGAAGCAGAAGGAATTACTTCAAGCATCGAACACCAATCAGAAATTTGTAAATCGTTTCAAGTTATAGTAATTAGTAAAATATCTGTTTAAACTAACAGCCTGACTAGATGCACTTACCTTTGAAGATGACGTTTAATATTAATCACCAAAGAAGAAACGGGAAAAATTAAGTGCATTTGTCAATAATACTTACTAAGTGTATATGTTCAGCCAAAGATTGATAAGCTATCAGCTTCAGATGTCACAAATTTAACCCAAACAGGTAGACAGCCTGAAATCTGCTGTTCTTTTTGGTGTCAAAAGAAACCTGGTCTGTTTCTACTAATAAAACTTTTATCGTGCACCTAGCACTAATCCATTCAAAGGCTTCAAATCTTAAACTCATATACCCATTTCTAGCATAGTCAACGTTTCCTTCTTCTTGTTCTACATTTTTATTTTGTGAGGTTAGATCTACATATTTTAATCAGCTGCAAAAAAAGGTGAAAGGAATGAAGAACTAACCTGAAACCTTTTCAAGGCAACCGTAAGTATGTTGGGTGCCCTCCGCACTGCAAGGCGCTTCCATGCCATGACATAATCATTGCATCTGCAGGCAAAATGCATTCCAGTAGGTAAATATGACTTATTAAGGGACAGGAGAAGCACAGAATGTAGCAGTAAAGTATACACTGCCTATAATAAATTATGTCAAAGCAAGTGGTATATTCTGTCAAAAGAAATTTGGCACAAAGCACCCCTTCTTAATACAAAAATTATCTGTAAAGGAAAAAGAATTGTATCAATCTACAAAGCAACTAAAGTTAGGAAAAAAAGAAGTTATGTAACAATATGCTTGTCGTACTGTCCAACAGAACCTAGTCACTGGTACTTGGCAAAAGGGAAGACTTGTGTGACAGTGGCAGATTTAGTTTGTCGATTGCGTCTTTTATAAACTTAGTGAAATATTCTGATTGTTCCACGCCTGTATAACTAGTGGAAGTACCAGGTCAAGGAAAGAAGACACAAATGAGAACAATCATGTATATAAATTATAGGTAGGATGGGGCTGGAAATTCACTATTCTGGAAGTACGAATGTAAAATTAAGGTAAATCCTTGCTATAAGAAAGAATGTTTACCCATCACATTTATACATATTATCCCCATGAAGCCACTCTTTGGCAGTGAACTGGTCCAAACATTCCTCCAAAGATGCAGCATCACCATGAATTTCAACAGTTAAATCCATCATGTTCTCAAACTGGTTCGAAACATTATTGCAGTTTGTGCAGATAACCTGGGAAGGCAAATAATAAAGGACAAAATAAGAGAGAGAGAGAGAGAGAGAGAGAGAGAGAGAGGGAGGGAGGGAGATGAAACAAAAGTAGAGAAAAATTCTAACAAAAATAATTTGACCTGAGATTGAAGATGACCACCAAATATATGCTGAATAAGGGTGGTTTCTTGGGATCTAGGATGAACTGCCTTTTCTCCACCAAATTCATCAAGGCACACCGACTGCATTGTGTCAATGGCAAACCTACAAAACATTGAATTTACCTAACTGGGTTAGTTATATACCAAAGTTCAAAAAAAAAAAAAAAAA
>CAIGRB010011221.1:71196-94748 GCA_903798255.1 Fraxinus quadrangulata
AGAGTAAAAGATAAGTTTTTCAGGTCAGTGTAATTACATTCTTTCCGATGGCCTTTCTCCAACAAGTAGGCAACAAGTGGCCGGGTAAAAGCAAGACATTGGAGAACCACATTAGCAAAGCAGCTGCAGAGGGGGCAGAATATAAAAAGATTTGGGATTTCAAATAAAACAATTTACAAGCTAGAAACGGTTCAAAGGTACATGTAAATTCACTAAACTATACCTGTTTCCACAATTTAAGAGTCCGCAAGGACGAAAACCAGGCTTGTCCCAATTATAGAGTTCCATAAACTCCTCATAAGGGAAAAGTATCTGATAACATAAAGCAGAAGAATTTGTCTCAGTCTCCTCAGTATTATTTACATACAGAGAGCATATAAAAATGGAGAGTCAATTACTTCTTTCGAGTCCTTGAAAATCTTGGAGCTCCCACCGCCAGGAACCAATGAAACCTTTCTTCCCCTCAAGATAGATGTAGATTGCATAGAATTAGCTTTACGAGACAATTGTAAATTGTTACATTTCTTCTTGTGCTCAGACCAGTGAGATTTTTGACAAGCTTCGGAGCTAGAATTTCAAAGGCAAAGTTAAAACAATAAGCTTCATAATATTGAAAGAACGTTTATGTTCTTTTCTGCTGAACCTAAAGTAATTCAAAGAAATAGCATTTGGAAGAAAATGAGTGATGAGACGAAGAAATCAATTACACGAGCTGAGTAGCAATAGCAGATGTTGTAGAAAGAACGAGGGTATTTCTTACAACAAAAATCTTAAGGGGTAATCCAATTAGGAAAGTAGATACCGAGATAGACTGTGTGTCATAAAGAATGATGTAAAAAATAGATATCTTCATGTAGTCTGTCTTAAGCTATAAAGAATATAATTTTGGAGGTCAGAAATCCATTACGCTGATTTTAATTCTCCTCAACCTTCTTTGTTGAACAATGAAAGGGATCAAATAACTCAATTTCTAAACCCAGAGAAGGTTAGCAGCCTATTACACAAGAAGGCCACCCATTATATACATTAAAGCATTGAGTTAGCCTAAACCTTGTGGCTCTTAAAAACCGCACTCCAGCTCGTACACACCAGACAAGACAGTCGACTACAAGCACAGAGGTATGTTCACACGACCAACCATTAGAGTTGAATGTAAGCACATGCACCATATTTACTTGAATAAATTCACTGTGTTGGAATATTTTTCAGCATGTTTTTCGAGTAAAAATAAAATAAACAAGTGAGACAAAACTTATCATGCACCATACAATGTTTTACTTGAATGGAAGTTTATTTGAATGTGAAATGAGGCATTACAATTACTTGCTTAAATGCAAAAAAGATGGAACAGCAACTAGACTGCAACTGAAACATCTCAATTATTATCAGCAGTTTGTATTCTCCACATTGCAGTTAAACAAGTACCAAACATAGACAACTAATGCTTGGGCTAACAAAAAATAGTTATATCACAGAGATAAAAGAACAGATAAATTTTTGTTATAGGTTTCCTCTAGTGAGTGTTTGAGTACCTGAATATTCTGTTATTGAATGTAAATTTATGGGATTTGTTTACCGCCATCTAAGCTAGCGTGTAATATTTAACATTTTGGGAACACTTGTTCAGCTGTTATTGCAATTCAAATCTATTCCTTATCCGGAATAACATAATTGCATTACTAGGTTAACATAAAACGAATGTGCAGCCACTAGTGCGTGTGTTCAACACACAAGCACGGATATATTCTAATGGCAGCATGTGCGATGATCTTACGTGTAAGATAACGTTCCCAAAGCAATTTCAACAATTTACAGACTTTTCAAGCACAAAGTACAAAAAATTAGCATCACACAACTAATTAGTTCCTACAAAAACACAATAGATAGAAGAAGAAAATCCCACTAAATGAACACGTGAACAAATTTGTGGATAATCCATAAAAAACAGTGAGTACATAATCAGAAACATGAAAACCCAATACATATAGAAAAAATTAAATAAAATCCATAAACCATGTGCTTGTGCGCGTACCAGTACTTGACCATCTTGCAACGGGCGCATTGTTTCGTGCCCCTCCGTTCACAGACGGCGCAAGGAACGGAGGCGTCACCGGCAGCGGCCGGCATCTTCTCCTTGTTGCGATCGAACGAGTAATCCGACTCAAAATTGGAGTCGACCACGAAGTACTTAGAGGCGGTGTTTCTCACGAGTTGGAGCAACCCAAAAGCCACCAAGAATGGTGTCACTATGAATTGCAGGAACCAATTGAGATCCACCTCCACATGCATTTAACAATCCCTGTATAATTTCCTACTTAATTTCAATTCAACAATTTCATTGTAATTAAAAACCAATAACTGTTTGAAGTGTATTTTGATCGTAATTCTATAATTTCTATGCAATTTGTGTGCGCGTGCTTTTTGGGTTTGGGATTTCTTGGTTTGTATATACGCAGGGGGAGAGAATTCTAGTTGGGGGAAAGGTTGAATTGGTTATAGGATTCCCCTTTCTGTTCTTTGATTATATTAGTAATAATTACATATTTTTTGGTTTTTAATTTTTTAAGTAAGGTTTCCCAGTTCCTCGTTATGGTGAATTTTTGGGGGTCCAGATTGGAGTCGAGGTCGTATTGGAATCGGTAGAGGAAGGCGATTTATTGTCAAAATAAGTAATTTATAATAAAAAGTTACTTATATTTGCTTAGAATGAATTAATCGAAGATAAATTTTTTATAATTAGCCAAATACGCTCGCGACAAAGATTTTGTTTTTGTATAGGTTTAATAATTGAAATCATTATGGTTTAATATTTGGAGTTTGGCGTGATAAAACTTAATTGAATTAGTGCTCAAGATTATTTTATTAAATGGTTTTTTAATTATGAAAATAAAGAATCAACTTACAAAATGAAGAAAAAGATATTCACGAGATTGATATATTAATTATCTAATAAATCATCTTTACACATTATCGATTCTGTACTTAAATTTTATTTTATTTATTTATTTATTTATTTAGATGTAATTTTTTAATAAAAACACTTGGAGATAGCAAAAAGAGTTGTCGAAGACAAGATTTCGTATAGAAATATATTGGCTTGATGCTCAATTATGTAGAATTTAATTCTAGTCCGGAAAAACTTGTATTAAAATTTTGAGGGAAAAATTTCTAAGGACCATGCTACAGTACCATGTTAGATAACATGTTGGATGACACTTGTTGATAAAAAACATAAATATCATTCATTTATTCTTTAGTTAAATCAAGATTTTTTAATTCTATTGTAAGATAATTTTGATTTATTTCTCCTAATAAATGAAAAAGTCAATTATGTTCGTTTTAATCAATATTTTATTTATCAAAACAATTATTTAATGTTTTAATTTTATTTTCTAATTTATTAATTTCTTTATTAATTCTAACTATATTTTATGTCAAATATAAATGTACATATATATTTTTACTATTTTTCAGAAAATAATCAAGCATGGTATAAAATGATTTAAATTCCTCTCCTTTTCTTTCACAATTAATTTCTAAGTCTTGAATCAAATCTACTAAAATTTCATAGATAGCAGGAGTTCAAATATTAATGCGAGTATTTAACATAAATAAGAAATATCTTACAGTATTGAAGCAAAAAGTAATTGCAAAATAATATCAATGAGATTTCCCTCGAGCTAGCATCCATATGTTAATGTACTAAGATATAAGTGATCGGTGTTATTTGAATTTAAGAAAGTGGGTTATGATCCAACACGACTTCTGCACACTTATTGATTTTCTCTCGACTCTTTTGCATATCTCACAATGGATCACACGGAATCACAGTTTTCCTTTCAACTCATTGTTAAAACATCACCTTGAATGGTAACAGGATTCTCATAGCTTTCTCTATTAACACTTAAAACTCCTACATACGAAAACACGGCAATAAGATACTTGCACTATCCCTCAAGGTCTTCACCGTCGGAGTACAAGTAAGATAAAAGTTTTTGAGAAAACAATAAGGATGAAAAGACTGTCTTGAAACAACTTAATTTCATAAAGACATCACACTAATATCTCTTACATAAGAGTACACATACATACTTTGGCTATACTCATGGTACTTTCTTTAAGAAAATTAGAACTCTATAGAGATTATCTTATTACAAGCTTTACTTCTAGAAACAAAAACTGAAATTGCAACAAGATATGAAAAAATTTAGGTCGAGAGATAAATTTTTGGTTTAAAACTCGATTGCCTTCTTCTAAGAATTGATTTTCAATTTATAGACCCGAAAAGCTCTACAGCTGTCCTTCATTATTGTTGTTTTAACTGTGTAAGATAGTAGGTATCTTACCGTGGTCTAAAATTCCTTTGTCTTAACATGGAAAATAATTGAGGTAAACCCACAGTTTTTCTTTATCAAAATAATTCTAATAAAGTAGTAATAAATGAGTCACTTTTTACTTTTCCATATGTGACTCAAACCACTCCCCCGAAAATTCTAATGGATCCAAGGAAATTGGTGAGATGTCATCTTCAGTGCAGCAGCATTCGCACTTATGATTTGGATACCACCAAAACTGTCTACATGGCTCATTTTTTATCTTCTGCTTACCATTGGCTTGTCTTTCAAAAATATGATCGCACCATGTATCAAGATAGTGCTAATTTTCTTGTTTGGTAGGTGCCACAGCTTTGCTGTAGATCATGTGATCATGTGACTCATACACCCAAATATTTTATTTTTCTTCAATAACTTTCTGAATATGCTCAAACTGCTCCTTATACCCTTTGACTCCACGAAAGGCCATCAAATTATTGATGTCTTCCGGTGTAGTATCATGGATTTCACTCTTCTCAAGCTGGAAATACTCAGAAGTAGTAGCCATCCTTATAACATGGCTTGCTGGAAGCAACATATCTTCTTCATTATCCTATTCAGGACTTGCAGAGAAAAATCTGATATATATGTTATGTTTAAAAACTTGACAATATCGTTCGATAGCTCGAACTACATCATTCGGTAGCATAGAAATTTATTTTAAAGATTCTGATGGATAAATACATAGTATATTTCCCATTTCATATAGAGTAAGAATCCAATAAGTTGGAGCTCCTGGATAAATATTAACTTTGTTATAAATTCCATATGTTAAAGTTTTCATCCATCCTCCAATACTGGTAAATCAGCAACATGCTAGATTGAACAATACATATGCTAAAATAAAATCATTTTTATTTTTGATATCCATAAGACCAGGGGTATTACAGACTTTGATAATATTTGATCGATCAAACTCTTGTATAGAGATATTGTGCTTTGTAAATTTCTTCTCCTGTGAGAGGGACAAAATAGTATTCTCTTTGAATGAGAGTTTATGAAGTTTTAATGATTCTTGTTCAATATTGGCTATAAAGACTTCAGATTTATTGGCGTTAGGGCCTTCAGATAGTATAACCTTGTTGGCTTTCTCTGATAATGGCTTTGCATCAGCCATTTCAATAAGAATTATCTTGAATTTTATAGCAGTAATCTTCATGTTCATCTCAAATTTCAAGGTTTCGAGTTCCTTCTTGATTTGCTCCATTCCTGGTTAAAAAATTTAGAATAAAATTGTTTTTTCCTTTAATATGGACAATATCAAATTTAAATGGTACAAACCACATTTGCATTCTAATAAGTGGCCTTATAGCTGCACTAGTTCCAAGTTTATTTGTCAATAATGATTTTACTTCAGTATTATCTGTTCTAATAAGAAACTTCTTTTGTAACAAATAAGATTCAAATTTAGATACTCCATTTTCAACAACTAAATATTCTTTTCTATTAATATCATACATGGTTTCTGCATCCTTAAAAGCACATGAAGTATAAGCAATAAGTTTTTCTGGGCATTTACATAAAGGATTTTGAAGAAATTCTTTATGATTCTCTTTTCTTTTGAGAATTGCTCCCTAGTGTAATAGAGATGCATCGGTTTCTAAAATATAAAAATTATTATCATTTGGAATATTCAATTATGGTAGATTTTCATATATTTTCTTTATTTTATTTATCATTTCTATATATTCTTGTATCCATTCCCATACAACTCATTTTTTAAGCTTTTTGGTAAAATAGACTTTATATTTTGGAGTAGTTTTTTATAAATTTTTCAGAATAATTTAATAATCCAATAAAGTTTTGTAACTCTTTCTTGTCTCTAATTACTTCTGAAAATTTAATAATCTTTTTTCCAATATGAGGTTGTTGAAATATTTTTCTTCTGTAAAAATATATCCTAAGAATTCGATTTCAGTTTTGGCCATCTCTGCTTTTCTTTCAGATATGGCTAATCCATATTTTTTGGCAATATAATCGAACTTTTTAAAATATTCAATATGTTCTTTTAAATTTCTACTATGCATAAGGATATCATCTACATAGTAATACATAAATTTTTTATTAGTCTAATTATTTTATCAATTCTTTGTTGAAATATAACTAGTGCATTCATTAATCCAAATGACATAACATTCTACTCGAATTGTCCTAATTGATTAGAGGTAGTAGAACTAGTTAAATGTTTTTGATGCTTCGTCTAGTTTAATTTGCCAATATACTGATTTACAATCAAATTTAGAATATATTTTACTTCATTGTATTTGTTTTATTAACAAATCTTTTATTAGTAGGTTATAGCTATTTGGTATAGTTTTAGAATTTAGATCTCTATAATCAATTATCATTCTAATTTTTCCTCTTTTAATTTCACTATAGTTCCTAATCATAAATACTGGATTATTATATGGATTAGTTGATTCTCTTATCACTCCTAATTCTAATAGTTCTTTAATTTGTATTTCAAATTCTTTATTATCTTCTTCGCTATACGTGAATTATTTTCCTGATATCCTAGCATCTGGATTTTTTAGTTCAATGGTTGCCATATGTTTATTTTTATCCCATTTAGGTAAAGGATGTTCATGATAACATTCTTTTAATTTCAATTTAATACTTTCTAATTTTTTTTCTAAATTGTCAATTCTTAATACCGAAATTTTATGTTTTTGGTTAATTTCTGTATAACATCCACCACGATTACCTGTAGAACTCTGATATTTAGGTTTATGGTGAATTGGTTGATGTGCAATACCATCTTTATAAATTTTTGGTGTTTTTATTTTATGATTACAATGTGTAGTAAATTGAAAACTATCTTTATATTGTGTAAATGGACTATATATATAGATAAAATTTTCTCCTAAAAGGACATCACATCCAATTTTATCTGTTGCATATATTCTAGGTATAAATATTCTCTATTTCCTATAATGATAGGGACATATTCTACAAAATCTCTATAAATTTCAACAATATCACTAGCTATTTGACCATAAGTTGTTTTCTTATAATCTCTTTTATAATAGTGTTTTGGAAACACATTTCTTTTACATAGGCAAATACCTGATCCAGTATCAAGTATTGGATGAAATTTTGTCATACAGTAGTCTAGTAAATTGAGAGTTATCTCAATATATGGACTGAGTATACTGTTTTGATTGATCTAATTCCTTGTATCATATAAATTAGTTCCTTATTTTTATTAACTCTAGGAAGCATTTTTTGTTTGCCTTCTATAGTTATATGTAGGGTGTTTTTCTGGATAACAAATGGTGATAATTTTTCAAGAAAATTCATTCCAAGTAATATTTGACTAGTATATTTTCCTTAATAATCTTTATGGATTTTAAGGTTTACTTTGAATTGTTCTCCTTTAATATCTGTAAAACTTAATTCAAGATTAACAAATGTTTTTATTTCATACTTAATCCCATGATAATCTGTAAGAGTTATTCCTTATGGTAAATTTTCTTCTGATAAATGTTCAACTAAGTCTGCTCTTATATGACTAGTATTAGCTCCTGTGTTAACAAGGGTTATAATCCCTTCAAAGTTATTTTGATTATTGATATATTCTATTAAGATAAGGAAATTATCTCCCTCACATTTTCTTAGATCAATATCAATACTATTTCTAGGTTTAGTTGGGTAATTTTTACTTGTAGATGGTCTATTAGAATTTGAGAGTTCTTTAGTACTGATACTTCTTTCTATTCTTCTACTAGGCATTCTAACTATAAGTTGTCCAAAATTATTCAAGGTGGCTAATCCCTGATTACTAACATTATTACCAATTCTTCTAGATTGCTGATGAAAATCAAGAAATATATCTTGTGGTAAAGAAATGTTATTATTACTTAACATTCTTGGTGGTTTAAATTGTGCTAAATCTTTAAAATCTTCATGAATTTGTATGAAGTCCCCTGAGATCTTATTGATTTCTTTTTGGTGCGTAGTAGTAAAAGCATATAAAGTTTTACAATATAAAGTTACTGCTTTACTTCTTGGTGACATATTTAATCTATCAATTTAGTTGTATAGATTTAATCCTAAACTTAAATTTGTTGTTAATTCTTGTAATTTAATTCGATTAGTATTACTTAATATATTAATATTTTGTAATTTTTCTAAAATCAATTTATCTTTTCTATTCATTTTTTAAATTTTATATAGTTTCATTACTAGGCTCTGATACCAATTAGGGGGTAAAATAGCGGAAATAACTAAAATATATAACTAAGGATATAATAGACAATACACACATAAAAAGACAAAATAGTGTAAACCTAAGGGTAACCTAAAGTGGCAAAGTAGTGTTACCCAATTTCTAAAAGTAAGTTTGTACATTACAGAAATTAAGTGATTAATCAAGTGTTTAATGTAATTAACTAATCACTAAGTGATCTGGTATGTTCAATTATCATGAAAGGGGGAACTTTGAAAAGTGAAGCATTGGTTCCTATTTGGAATTCAAATTATTAGACACAAAAAAGTTGAAAACATTATGGATCTAATTTCTATATTCAGTAGCACACTTCATAGAATATTGTTTTCAAGTATTTTAGATAACTAAATCACTGACCAGTTATGCATTAAGTGACCACCATATAGCCTCCTATAGCCTAGGTCAAACTCGTGAAAAGCAAATTGACATATTAATTGAGAGACGTATGCTACAAATATGTCATATTAAGAAAAACTAAAATAGACATGTATTTATTAAAAGATGGAAAAAATAAAAACAAAATAGACGAATCACATTTCGCCATGTCACCATCGGTAAAATATGTTTGTCAAAAAATTTCAGTACTTGGAGCTTTTTCCTTCCAAAGACTGTTAGGGGTTTGAAGTAAGAGGGTGGAGACAATGGTTTTAGTTTTTCTTTATTCTTTTTGATATTGATCTTTTAAGGATTTCCTATCAAGAACAAATTTCTCTCTAAATGGAAAGTTGAATAGTTAAATGACTATAAAAGGATAGGAGAGAAGTTCAATTATATCATATACAAAAAAGGACTTGGAGAAGTTTTTGTATTAACATCATGTGCCAACAAAATTTAATTATTGTAGACCAAATGCATCGTGGTCTTGACAACTTGCTATATAGACATAGCTTTGGCCCTTTTTGTGTAGAGTAATGTTATTCGTCACCATTGAATTTGAGTATCAATTTAGTTGACAATTACATTTATTTAAATACAAAGTCACACGACTCATTTAATTGAGTCTATCATTTAATGTCATGTAATTGCCATCTAAACTGGTGCTCAACTCTAATGGAGATGAATATCATTATTCTTTGGTGCAATTAACTTTGTAAATTCATGCTCCANAAATAAAAAAAAAAAAAATTCTAAATCAAACTTAATAGAGTTTGCTCGAGGTTTAACTACAACGGCTGCACATACAAACTACAATAATTGTTTTGCATGCACTCTACGCAAGTGTAAGAAGAAAGAATGAGCAACTCAGAGAAAGGGTACCAAGGATACTTCCCAAACCAGCTACGTCTTTTGGGTTGGCCTTGATATTGAATTAACTCCATCGACTTGACCTGTATGTTATAAAGATAGTTTCGCCAATACCAAAAAGTACCATCAGTGAATTCCATTGGCTCAAAGATATAATATATGCTTCCTTGTGTTCGTGAACCTGCGTGCGACTAACTGCTGCACAGTCATTGTGAAGGGAATCTAAAGTCACTGTATGCACTCGGCTCCATTCTGTTTTAGGTATGGTGGAAAGGCGTCTGTAGCCATTTTCACCCATCGGAAGCATCCAAATTTTAATGCCGTGATTGCTGATTTTTCCATAAAATAATAGTCCATCGCTTGACCTTGATAAAGCACTTGAATAGAACTTATAATCAGGTTCGACAGGCAGCTTTTCAATTAGCTGGAGATGGCTGACTCCAATGTCATTTGGATCATACACGGCAACGGTACATCGGGGACCCTCTTCTTCAATGACAAATGGATAAGCCATTTTGTTAGAATGTGATGCAATTTATGTCATTAATTTTCTAACACTTTGGACAATGATGAAAATGGGCTAAGCCCAACTGCTGGAAATGTTTTAAGGAAAACCATTGCTCCATAACACAATTTAGACTCAGGTCCAAAACCGAACCCCAAAAGGAATAACCAAGTGTGTTGTTCTGGACCGTCGGATGAAGATTAGATCTACGGTTGATGGTTTGTCTATTTATACCAGTTGGACCGTCTTTGTTGGGGTGATTTTCCATTCTTCTTTTTCTGGCCTTGTGCGAAAAAGCTTCTGGATTCTTCTTCTTCTTCTTCTTCGTGATTCTGCTCGTTTGGGTCTCTCAAATCTGATTATCTGTGAATAGATTAAATCCTTCTGGTTTAGTCATTGATTTCAGTGAATATTGATTGTCTTAGTGATTGAGGGTTGTTTTCGAGTGGTAGATTGATTTGTTCGATAGAGTCCATTGTAGTAGCTTTTTAGTATTATTGTCTTAGGGTTTGGATATTTTGTGGTCGATTCTAGATTGTACAGGCGGGTACAATGAATTGTTTATGAGCCCATTGATAAATTAATTCAACTTTGTGTTAATTTCTTGTTCGTTATTCTTGATGAATATATGACTGCTTCCGTTGATGCTTGAGGCTCCGAACCTTACACATTTCTACTAACCAATATGGGGCGATGGCAGGGACACTGACTTTTTAGTTAAAAGGATTCGCTATGGAACAAGTCTTTAGGTGGTAACCACAAAGGACAAGCCCATTGGACGAAGAAATAAAGTTGCCATCTTTACTTGAGATTGATACCTATTTGTTCATCAAAAAGAGGTACGTATGTGATTGGGGGTGCAACGTTTATGTTTTAAGTTTACAGAAGTCGTAGGACAAATTTAATCTTGATGCAGACTGCAGTTTCGGCCTGAAAAATTGATATGGAAGTAAATAAAATTATTTGAACTAAACAGAATTTTGCAATATGGTATTGGAAGCTGGAAAAGAACAAAACTTTTAACCAAAATATGGAGAAAAAGTAAGGTGAAAACATCCTTAATATATGCATATCCGCATAACGTACCGATTAAATTATGCCTGTAGATAAGAACCAAGACTCTGATTGAAAACACAAATTTTCTCTGGAAAATGAAATTTGAATTTTATTTTCCAACTTTTGTCTAGTTTGATACCATAAATTTGCCTTGAAAAACATTTTCCCAAAACGCTTCATACGTGCACTTTTTATTGAATTTGGAGGAATTGGATTTCCCACCAAAATGGTGGGAATTGGATTTTTTTTTTTTTTTTTCAATGGAAACAAATTTTATAACCAATTATAAAAAAAAATTTCACTTTGATGGACAATTTTCATGTAAAATAAAGTCAAACGAACACTAAACTTTGATGAAAAAATTATTTTCTAATAAATATTTTTTTTAATTTTTTTTTACTTTTTAGCAATGGAAACAAATTTTATAACCAATTATGAAAAAAATTGTCACTTTAATGGACAATTTCCATATAAAACAAAGCCAAATGAACACAAAAATATTCAAAGTTTTAAAAATTTTCGAGTGCAAAATTATATTAATCAAATACACTTAATTAACAATTCTCTGCAAAATAAGTTCTAAACAATTACTTTCTCTAAAATTTATTTTCTTTCCACCCATTTTTTACTCTTGTAATCAAACGGAACCTAAGTTCTAATTCTTCAAAAGCAGGCAAAATGTTACCAACTAAATTCTAATTCCTAAAAATAGGCAAATACCACACTTCTAACAAGAACACCAACACAAATCACTGGAATGCCTGAAACTTAAAATATTACAGAAAAAGATAAGAAAATAACATATTATACAAAAGAAGAAAATAATATTTTTCACCAAATCGAAAATCTGATAATATATGACAGCACATGGAATACAAGAAATGCACAGCACTAAAAAACCCTATCTGTAGATATTAATTGAAATCTTGGACCCAAAAACCTTCAAAAGAGGCAAGAGATTACCAAACAAGCCAAGATTCTTCAAAAGCAGGCAAGGTTCCCCCAGTTAATCCCAGACTTCTACCAAGAATACCAATGGGGAATCGTTTAGATACCAAACAATCAAATCTACAAAGGGTTGCTTCATATCGTGGACATAAATCACTTAAAAAATCAAGCCCAAATTATTAGAAAGAGATTTTGAAATAAATTCTTGAATAGCCCAGAGAATCCGCAAGAAAACGAGGCTCTAAAGAATGCACAAATGCCACATTGATCAATGCCATTTGAATATAAAAAAAGGCAAACAAGAGAAATAAAAGATTAAACACCTAACAGCAAAGTTTCTCATTACAGGCCACTTTAATAATTAATTGCAACCACACGTTTCATAAAAATCATAGCATTTCATTAGTTTTTATCAAAATCTACTAAAAATCTAATTTTAATCCCCGCCAAACAGGAGCCTAATGCAAGGGAATAATGGTATCAGCTTTAGTGGTGCTAAATACCTGTTTATATGGTAAAAAATTAATTTTAGCTATGTTTTAGTTACAGTGAAAGGGTGTGCGTAGCCATTTTCATCCATCAAAAGCATCCAAATTATTATGTCGTGATTGTTGATTTTTCGATGTAAAACTAAGCCATCACCTGTCCTTGATAAAGCCCTTGAATAGAACTCATAATCATGTTCCACAGGCAGCTTGTCAATTAGCTGGAGTTGGTTGTCTCTGCTGTTGAGACTTTGATATATGTAGGTTATTTGTAACAAAGTGGTATCAAAGCATATTCATGATCTAGGACTCAATGTGACACAGGATAAAATGGAAACGTGTTTTGTTTAGTTTCTATATTTAATGTTGTGTTATTGTGTTTAGAAAGTTCTTTCCAAGTCGAACATTTTATTGAATTATTTTGCTTTTGAAATTATTTTGTGCCATTATAATTGTCATGTTGAATGGTAGAAGTCGAAAATTCACATATTTTTGGAATTATATCACTATTCGTTAAGAGTTTAGAGCTTGTTCGGGATGGATTTTAATTGGATTAAAATATGTTTGAATGTGTTACTTTAGTGATATACTTGTTTTTATTTTTGAGCTTCATAGAATACCGAGTAGATAACATATTTTTATATTGTGCGTGCCATTAATGCCTCGTGATCTTCTACACATGAAATAAAATAAGATATTTGAAAAAGGACGTAACATTTCAAATAGTTATGTTGAACGAAGTCACCTAAAGTGAAATCAAATGGAAGTGTAGTTACCCAACTAAATAAAATTTAAACAAAATTACCAATAGGAAATGGTGATCGAGTTAGATTTGATTGTGTCCCATATTATATTCCATCAGCGAAATAGCTGAATGAAATGTTCAACTTGAAAAGAACTTTCTAACCACATAACAACTCTACATTAAACACGGAAAATAATCAAAATCCATGTTTTCATATTGTCTCGACACCACTTTGAAAAGTTCAGTAGTCAAAACTCGACTAACTTAAAATATAATGAGCAATCAAAGACTCGTGCCGAAGTATAGTGAGCAATTAAAGATGGCTTACGTGAATTGTCCTTCTTTCGTGATTGGACATCTAACAATAATAGGACGCTATTTGTAAAATGTGTGTGCCTGATCAGCTATTCTATTACAAACGTGAAGCGAAAGTGATTACCGTGAGTAACTTCCGACACTTTGAGAAGCTTAGTAGTTAAAACTCGACATCTTAAAGTGTAGTAAAAAAATCAAATACACGCACCTATATTTAGTGATTATTGGGACAATTAACTTGAGAAAATATCACACACATCATCTACTGCTCAAATTTGTTAATCTTAGCTTAAAAGAAAATGTTATGACTTGAAGATGATAACAATTCTCGAAGAAATAAAGAATTAAAGAGGTATGGCTCATATTTAAATACACTCGGAGCCTTTTTACCTCTACATTTTGGGGACTCACAAGTACTATACATTTATCTATTATTTATTTCTAAATTGTAAAGTATATAGATAGTGCTTTGACAGAACATAAAACCCCACATATCTCTTTTGTCAATCCTATCCAATCTTGTTCATTACAAGATACAAAATGTTGAGAATTTGAAACTCTAATTTTATTCCACCGAGAGTAATCAATTTGTAGAAAGAAAAATACATTAGAGAACACGTGAGATTTATAGAGGTTTGCCTCAATTCAGAGATGGATTCGAGTACTGACTCCGCACCGCATAATTAGTTAAGCTCCACCACTTAACACAAAAGACAACCTGAAAGGTAAAGTCAAGGAACCTACACCAATAGTCAATACGACGGGAATTAGAAAGAGGAGAAAATCAGCGCCCCAACCAAACACTTGGAAAAACAGATAAAAATAACTAACCAACAAACACCACATACAGAACACAAACAGACAAAAGAACAAGTCTTTTACAAATCAAATAAACATCTATAAGTTGAAACTCTGAAGTTACATACAGTTCTAAAGGTTGATATTTAAGTAAAGAACCTTAACTGTCACAAACCATACTTTATGTTTTTATACTTTAGTGAAGTACATCTCTATTAGTGTTCCTTGTTCATCCTTTTCTATCAAGTTGAGAATCAGATAAAAGCACTGGATAAATAAAACCATTCTTCTTAACCCGAGCCACTATTCGAGGACCCCTCTTCTTTAGCCAAGAACCGGACAACGACAATAGTGATGTTATCAGCGCTGCCCCTCTGATAAGCATCATGCATTAGCCTTTTAGCCGCTTCTTCGGGATCTTGGATTGGCTTAACCATGGAGACGGCTTCCTGAGAATCGACAAAGATGATGATAATTAATTATTCCTGCTTCTCGAGGAGGAATATACGGGTGCCACTAAAATTGAGCGCTTAAGCGGTTAAAGGAACTAGTGAAAAGTAATCCAGGTAAAATTGGATAATCGGATAAAAACTCGAATCGGGCAAAAGGCAAACCTCATTGGTCACCACATCCCAAAGTCCATCGCTAGCAAGAATAAGAAACTCTAGGGTATTGTCAACCTTTTCCTCCTGCATTTTACACCCAAGAACAAAGAAAACTTGCAATTAATAAGCCATTTACGGACTATAATAAACTCACAGTATCACTCTTGATAAGATCTTACGTGTGATAAATCATGCAAGAAATATTGTCCAGAATCTAAAAACTTCAGGGTCATTCTAGGATAAAACAAATGTTGAAAATATTGCACAATTTGGAAATTCAATGACTATTTCAATTACAAGAATGCATTCAAGTCTGAAGCTTACTCTATGTATTCAGACAGATATAATTAGACATAAGGACATCCATGCTAAACAATTTCGATTCGTTGCTTTCTTTACACTAGTACTTGAAAATCCGTCATTTTCTGGGAAAACAAGTTATGATATCGCACATGCAAAACCTGAAAGATCCCTGACAATTGACTCCTGTTTGATTATGAAAATTCACACATTTCTTACACATATATGTGTTGGATACTTTAGATATTTTTAACGAATTATGACACATCCTTCAGTTCAAGTTTCCAAACATACCTGAATTTCTGGATCAGCAACCACAAACTGCTTCAACAGTCTATCACCAAAAGCACGAGATACAGCAAGCACTCCTCCAACTCTCCAAGTTCCTGTAGAAAATATCGAACAACAAAAACTGGTGAGAAACTATCCCAAATGTCAGAAACACAGGATAATAAAGGATGAAACTAGACGAGCAAAAGTACATGCCTGCCCACATCACAAATCCTCCAGCATCTTCAATTCGTTGACGCTCATCAGTTTGGTCTGGCTTGTGATCCCGAGAAACAGCAAAAGCTGCAAGATATAACAGTACACTTAGTTCTGATGCAAACAAGTAGCTTAGCATACTCTCTGAAATCAACTATGTAAGCAAATTTTTGCAATAAATTCATCATCACAAGATTGAAAAGAATGCGAAGCATTCCATGCCCAAAGACTTCCATGCCTTTCTTGGTTGATCTAGTCCAAAAAATACAAGAAATAACTGAAAATAAGAGAGTTGCAATTTTCGAAACTGCATAAACATCAAAATATAGGCCATTGGAAGGCAGCATGTAAGTTTCTGTTTGCATAAGTACTCATACTCTTCCCAACAGAATTCACTTAGCAGTCCATTATAAAGGCTTCATAGTCAACTTTAGTTGATTTCTTAATAATTAAACTTGGCAGAATCCGCATTTCTTACATCCTACAAATAGATTTCATATGGTTATTCGCAAAGAAGTTCCAAATCCTGGCAAAGCAATCACCATGAGCATAGCATTAAAACTGAGACCACTGGAAGATTATAATTATTGTCTCCTTCACAACCAACGAGAGTTCACACACGTGTATACCTATCCAATGCATTCCAAATACACTGGCAGGTTCACAGTTAGTTAATAACGGTGGGCACTTTATTAAAGTTTAGACTGTCGTGTCTTATTATTGGTCTAATAGATGCTCAAGAACACAAACAAAGGTTTTGATTCTCACCGTTACCACCCCTGCAAATAACAGCTCGGGAATCCCCCACATTTGCAACCAACAAACGGTCCCCAACAAGGATAGCAGTGGAAGCAGTTGATCCAGCATCTCGATTCTGAGTGTTCTCTAATTTCAGAAATTCCGAGTCGGTATGGCTGTACGCGTCAGCTGGAAAGGGACCAACATAGGGAAAACAAGACAAGCAAGTTCATAAGCAGATGGTAGAATGTGAAGAGTGCAATCATATAGACTTCGTAAAAGGCCTACCTATAGCTGATTTAGTGTCAGAAATAAATTTTGGATGCCTGATCAGATTACTGAAAAGGTTTTGTTTAACATATTCTGCAGCCCGAGCACCCCCATGGCCTGAAAGTGTAAAAGCAGATACATGGTTAGATATGATGTACTGTGGAGTAAAGTTTGCAACTCGAGACTCAATCATGGTGGGGAGTTGCGGTGCGGTGCGGTGCCGGGTGGGTTGCAAGAGAGGCTTACCATCAAAGACCCCGAAGAGACCGACTATCTCTCCATCTACGCCATCAATCCTAGTCTCGTAGAAATCCTCCATTGAAGACCTTTTACCAGGAGAGCTTGCATATCCATAGCTGAACTTTCCGTTCTGACTGTTTGGAGGAAAAGTTATACTAAAAGTTAGAACACATACTATTCAAACCTTCACTCCATTATGCAAAATCATGATGATTTTAAGAAATAAGAATAGCAGCAACACAAAATGATTTAGAGAAATGTCTATAGAAGCGATTAAACTCAAATGTACAACATTTTGAACCAATAAAAGCACGAATTATGATAAAAATCCGTTAAATTTTATCAATTTTTCAACTAGTCAAACTTCAATTTTAATAACACATTTCAAGGGATCCACTACTTTTATCAACTACACATTTCATCAATATTGATCAAAAATTGCTAATTTTTTTTATCAAAAGCATCAAACAACCCCTCAATATATAGTAATGCAACTGAAGATGAAGCATTTACACGTATTAGGGCAAGCATGACATACAAGTTAAAAATATTTTGAAATGTAAAGACCAATGTTTATACATTCGAAGCAATTAAAAACTCAAAGAATTCACGAGGTCGAAAGGCAGTTATTGCAACTTCTCATATTTAATTTTCATTAGAAAAATATATCTTTCAACATGCCACGTTATCAGTGGAAACCAACATGATTCTCTTTTTCATTTGATATAGAAAGTCAATTCCGTAAAGAATAAAAGTAAATAGTCAATTCCTTTTTGAGAAACTAGTACCACTAAACGCCATATACACTACCTCTTCGCATCATGTGGAAAACGTAATCTCAAAGGTTCAACATTCACAATACGACAATGGATGAAATGGCATGTAAAACACGACAAAAAGAGGTATGACCAATAATAATGATGTCATTGAAGATTGTACAGGAAGTGCGCAAATTCCATCCGATAGCATGTGATTGATGTTTTATACATTTCTCTCAATGAACAATGTCCAAAACAACAAGAACACAACTACGTTCCCAAACTACCAACTATACAATTGAATACCAGAGTTCAAATTTGTGACCAATCAAGAGTCACAACCAACCCGCAATGAATCTTCGATTTTTACAGCATGCAGACTTTGGGATTACGTATAGGTTACGATAAGATTAAAAAACAGAAAATGGCATTCATGTGAATAGTTTCTTATGCTTTCAGCATTTGCTTCCTTGCCCCTAATTAATCCCATATAGGCGCTTTAATGATATGTAAGCTCATTAAATGTACTAAACCAAAAGGTAATTCTTGATTCATTCCAGAAACAGCTAGTTCAGATTAAGCAACAAATTGCATAAAAAATAATAATAATTGAAAAAAAAACCACGATACAATCACAATATATATACATCCTGCAAAAAAAAGATAAAAAATAAAATAAATTAAGAACACAAATAACAATATATATATTCTCTGCAGCAAAACGAGGGGGAGAAGCAGATCACCTGAGGCCCCCGCCGCTAACTGGGGCATCAACGGCATGAACTTGGCTTGATTGGGACAAGACTGAATACAGATACCCCATATTACCTCTTTCTCAAACTTCTTTATTTTTAATACCTTAATTGCTTCAATTTTGACTTCCTCAAATCAAATGAGAAGGTCAGTATTTTTCTTCTTCTTTATTATTAAAACAGATCTAAAAAACCTAAACGGATTATGGCATAGAATATGAACCAGGTCAAGAAAAAACCAAGATCACATCATCTGAAATAGCTTCATTCCCAATTATGGTTTAATTCAACCTGCTCATAACAGGAAATAATAAAAAAGAAACCACATTAAGCGCTGTATTCAAGAATAGATCTAAAATTCTTGTACAAACACAGTGATATGAATACTATTATCAAAAAAATCAGGAACCCTTGATTTATATCACAATATAGTTTAGTTTATGTATATGTGTGAGGATTGGTGTGCATATATATGATCAATATGAACAATCATATTTGCCCAGTTGTATTTTTTTTTTGGGCTCAATTCAAGAACCCCTCATATGATCAAGATACACCAGAATATAATTTAAGAAACTGATTCAACTGCGTTTACCCATGTGTAATCAAGTTACAACGTACAAAAATTACACAATGCTATATGTATGTGAATATTACATGTTTTTATATAGAGAGAAAGAAGGGAAGAGAGAAATGGACCTGAAAAATAGAGAAGAATGGCCTTGAGAGAGAAAGAACCAGAGACGACAGAGATGATTAAAAGAAGTGGTTGAGGATATAATAATATCTTATTGTTGGAGTAGTTGTTTTAATCAAGCAATAATAGTCAAAGAAATCAATAATGGCAAGTTTTTTTTAGTATTCTTAAAATCTTGTCCAGAACTCCTTTGTTAACTTGTGAATTCATCTGTTTTTTTCTATAATTTTTTAAGGGAGAATGAAGAAAAAGGTTTGTTGTTCTTATTTATATTTGACTCTCGTTATCTTAAAATTCTTTAGTTCTCGTATTTATTTTTAATCATATATTTATATAATAAAATATTTTTATATAAATTCAAAAAAAATTGTACTTTTTAATTACACATTTTTCAAAAAATCATTATACAAAATATCATTTTGAGTTATGCTACACGAACATAATGAATGACCGCATAAATGACACACACATATGAGAGGTCGGCATTATTTAATTCAGGTTGGAACCCACGCGTCCCATGTGAGGGCGCGATCAAATAAGTGATCATCCATTATGTTCATTTGGCTTAACTCTATCATTTTATCCCAATTTGTCTTTACAATGACCATCAAACCCTTATATCGTGCAAAGGATGAGGTCTTTGGGGTCCCCTTTTAGCCTAAAAATGAGGTATGGTGTGGGGGTGGTGTTGGATGGGGTATGAAATATTTTAGTGGTTTCATTTAAATCACAATATATTAAATTTCACATCATCTTAAACATCGAGTGTGTTCATTTATCGACATTAAATCTTTCTCTTGACTCGTTTGACAACATGTCGTAGAATGAAATAGAATTTTTGAGATAATCACTAGTTTGAATGTCGTAGATCTCTTAATTTATTGTTCAATATATTATAATTTAAGGTTGTTAACATAAAACATTCGTATCTTTGAAGTTTATGGTGCAAAATATCACAATCTTTTTTTTTTTTTTTTTTCATTTTTATCTCTTTTTACACCTTTCATTGCAAAAGTCATCATTTTTAGTTATTTTTTATCTAATTCTTAATAAAAATCAATAAAATGACGAATATACTCTCATATTTAAATAAAACAAAAACAAAAATAAAAAAATAATTACAACTATACTCCCATTTTTTTTAAAAAAATTAAAACGAATTTCAAATAAATTATTAAAAAATAAAAAATAAAAAATAAAATTATCTTTCTCCCTCCTCCTCCATCACCTCCAATGATGGTGGGTCGGAGAAAAGTTTAGAGATCCTAACCGGGCAATGCTAAGTTGGATGCCTCTTTTATTAAAAAAAAAAAAAAAATAATGCTATATGTACTTTATGATACACATAATGGTGTCCATAAAGTACAGGTAGCGCCCCTCTATTGGATGGAGTGCTTGTGGGCCATGTGCTTCTTCCAGTAAGAGAGCGCCACATGTACCTTATGATACCATTATGTGTACCATAAGGTACATGTAGCATAATAAAAAAAAAAAAAAAATGAAATCAAATAAACAACGTCCCAAGTGAAACCCACACATTTTCCCCCCAACACACTCTTCACGTTGCGTAAACCACCTTTCTTCTCCGGTGGCAACACCTTTGATTGGATAACTGGAGTTTGAAAGCGATATGCACAATAGATAATATGGTTTCATTTCGTCATACCTATGGCCGGCGCAGTTCTTAATACCATCAATCTCCGTCTCGATGCACGCATATTTCCGTCATCCTTCACCGTGCTGAAATGAAGCTTGTGTTTGTAGATTGTAGATACAGGGCCAACAATAGTGAATTGGAAAGTTTTTAATTTGAAATTTGGGATTTTGTGTCAGTGGTTATGGTTTTCAGTGATGGTTTCAGGGAATGACCTAGTTGATTCATTTTTTTAATTAGCTTCAGGTTGTGAAGAATGTTTCTCACCCATTGAATCTAATCTCAGAAAGGCGGCAAAATTTTTGGAGCATTATTTCAGAAAATGCATTCAATTCATTTCCCTTTCTTCATCCATCCATCTCTTGATTTAATCCCCACCTTTTTTTTTGGTTCTTGATTGAATCCCTCGTCCATTCATTAACCAGGATATTGTTTAGAAATACATAGATTCATAGAAATCCCAGTAAGTAACAAGAAGCATTTACAGTTGCAGAAAATAGTGAAATTCAAGCAATTTTCTTTTCTAATTTCGGCGAAAATGTAATAATTTGAGTGAAATTGAGGAAAAAATATGGGATTGGAAGGTGGTGGCAGCGGGGCGGTGGAGGGAGATTTTTTTTTTAAAAAAAAAATAATAATTTTTTTAGGATTTGTATGTATTTTTTTAAAAAAAATTGAGAGTATGATTGCAATTAGATCTTTATTTTTCTTTTTTATTATTTAAATATGAGAATATATTCGTCATTTTACATAATTTTATTGAGAAATTTGATGAAAATGAATGAAAAAAATGATTTCTACAATGAAAAATTGTAAATAAGAATGAAAAATGCAAAAAAAATATAAGGTTGAAACGTTTTACGCAGTAAACTTAAAAATATGGACGTTTTGTGCTAATAATCCTATTGGACAATAAATCAAATGAAGTCTATCACCAATGATGTTGAACATCAATTTATCATGAGTTTTATTAAATAAATGAATCATAATTTTTTGTATTTAATTGGATATGTAAGTTAATGTCACTAATATTATCATCTGAACTGTATTAAATTGATACTAAATATCATCACGCAATCAAATGTCTCACTATCATTTAAATCGGTGACGATGAATATAATTGATTATATAAATTGAAAGAGTATTACTCCTCGCTTGCGGCCAAAAAATTCAGAGGTGGTGTGGGGATGGAGAATGGTCACAAGACAAAAATGAAGTATGATTGAAATTGCGGTTGCCAAACACCTGGCGTTCATGCAGGCGCAGAGAAAGAGGTGGTGTGAAATGGATCTACACTATTCTAGTCCTACCAGCCTATATCAATGATTTTATCAATAATTTATTTTTATTTCAAGAATTCTAAATTTTTAATCATTCATGCTATAGAATGAACCGTTTACAAAGAAAAAAAATATACAGGATCATCTATCCAAATGCTATTTTGAATTATTATGGCAAGAGTCTGGACGACACTGTCAGTTATGTGACAAACGTATAAACAGGTTAAAGTATGAGAACAAAGACATTAATACGTAGTATCATTGCTTCTTCCATGAATGTTTGGCATGTGAACCTCAACCACGGCATTGCCTCAATCAATTTCTATAAAATCGATGTTCAAAGAATGTTCACCAACAAAAATAAGTCCTTCCAGTATGGGATGGACAGATTTTAACATGACAGCCACTAATTCACCCTTCTCATTTCGACATATAATGCCAACCTCGTAACATACTTGACCTTTGTTAACTACAGCTTCCACATTCATCTTTAGTGTGTTTCCCATTGGTTGCATCCATTTGCTAATTTGTGTATAGACAAGAGTTAATCTTTTTGCTTTTCGTTCCATCCGCGCTCTCATTTCATGATAATCTTTTATACGAGTCACAAGCCCTCCAAATTTCTGAATGAGCATGTCAGCATGTGTCACCCTCTTAGAGAGACTCGAATGGATGTCCTCCAACAATTCCGAAGTACTATTATAAATTTGTCTATTTCGAGGGGTGGATCTAAGAATTTTGGACGAATCAACGGAAAGTTAAGAAACTCCATATAATAAAGGCATAATTGCAGCCACGGTCCAAAATATTTCAAATTTTTGCAGCTTTTATCCTAGTATTTTATTTGTTATACCTACAATCCCAAACATTTAATTCTTGTGTGACGGGGGGGATATATGGACGATTTTGGGTGGGTTGGGTTGGGTTGGGGGATGAGGAAATGAAGTGTTAATTTTATTTATTTATTTTCTCTCCTTTTTATTTATTTTATTCATTTTATGTGTTAATATATAAAAATATCATTTTACCTTTTTAAAATTGATCAAAATAGGGTCATAGTCAATTTTTCTAGTC
>CAIGRB010011221.1:94925-120732 GCA_903798255.1 Fraxinus quadrangulata
TGTTGATATTTAGTATTTATATATACTTGCGTGTATTTGTCATAGGTTAATTATGGGTAATTATATTTAATCCTTGTTTGATCCACATTAAAATTTTTATATCATTTTTTTATTCATTTTTAATCACACATTTTTCAATAAAATAATATTTTTTATTACATCAATAATTTTTTCTTCTTTTTCAACAACACATTCTCCATCAATCTATTATTCTAAAATACATTCTTCCAAAATAATGTCGCTCAAACACATCCTAAATGTAATTTTCATCTAGCTTGAAGTTGTTCCTGATAAGCTTTTGAAACATAAAATTCATTTACAATAAATTCTATTTCTATCTTCATATCAAGCTCTCGTTTGATGAAGAGTGTCATATAATCAGCAAAAAGTCATCTTTAATTTTATTAGGAATATTTATCTTCACATATTTCATTACTGAAAGTGTTCGCTCGGTAGTCAAATTAGAAACATATAAAGTCAATACTAGACGAATCAATCTTGTTACCATGATACAAATATCCGACATTTTTCTACTCTCAATCAATTGTCAGTATGAGTTAACTGTGTAAATACTTGAAACTTATGCATACTCTTCATATATATCTCATAATATTGCAATTCATATTCCAAAATAGGGGTGGGCATGGATTTTGTTGGGTTGGGTTGATTTTTGTCTCAACTCAAACTCAACCCAACATGATCGCTTTGATCAAAATTTAATCTAACCCAACCCAACATAACCCAACCCGTGTAAAGGTTGAAACCCAACCCAATTAAGTATCAGTCGGGTTGGATTGAATTGGTCAGTTTAGGACGACTTATCAACAAAAATTAAAGTCGTCTAATTTTCTATTATACTAAATTCGAATAGACAATATTAAATAATAAGTAAGTAAATAAATAAATAAAATTATCTATTATCTTATTCAATCATCATTAACTGAGCTTATAAAGAACAAAGTGCATTTAACATAATATGAAAAACTCATGCTACATTTCTTGTGAGAATGATAGTAAGCTCATCCTCTAAAATGCATCAAAGTAATTATAGTTACACTATCTACTCATACTTTTTAAGTTCCTTTTACTTTTAGGTATTTTATTTTATTTTTTAAAAAATAAACGGGTTGAGTTGGGCGGACTTATTTGATTTTCATGAATTAACCCATAACTCGACCCAACCCAACCCGCCTACACAGCCAATCAACCCAACCCATGTAAAAACAATAAAAAAATCAACCCAAATTGGTCGGGTTGGTTCGATTTGAGTGATTTTGATTGGTTCGGTCGGATTTTGCCCACCTCTATTCCAAAGTACAAAAATCTTACTTTGAAAAATCTAGTCCCCGTTCAATGCTAATAGATGGTTACAAAGCAGGATTCAGGGATGAAGGATGTACGCTTTCGGGAGACGAAATAGAATTATGTAGAAAGGTTAAGAATGAAATGTTGATATTGGGTCAATCCGTTAGAAAATTGTACTTTCACTATTTCGATCAAACCTCAAAAAGAGCAAAAACAAGTCCATACTCTTCTTGGAAGAAGGTTGACCTTTTATTTGTAAATTTTTTAAATTGCAAAAAAATAAAAAAAAAATAAAAAATAAAAAATCCATCGATGATCCATTACTCCAACAGCAATCTAAAAAAATTTCATTAGGCTTACAAACAGCGATTCATAAATTTTTCGATAAGGTAACAAGACAACAAGAATTCATTATTTCGGTAGACAAGACGAGAACATGTAGTGAGATGAAGGCATTAACTTGCTGAGGGAAGCAAATTTCAGCTTCTTGAACTTGACCTTTTAAGCTGAAAGGAAGGCCAAGCAGCTCAATCAATATTACCGAAAAATCAAGCTGAATGACATACTCTAATTAGTGCACAGAAAATGTTATGGGTGCATAATTGTACCCATAAGAAACATTATCCACAGGGGTGTCCCCTATGGGTACAATTATACCCAGAGCACAACTCCTAGCGCACTTCCTTGGAAAAATTTATATTAAAAAATTGTAGACTTTTTTTTTATTACCAAAAAAACTCATAACAAACCATAAATTATCTTTTAAAATACATAATATAACAATTAAGGAAATTTAAAACTATTTCTTGTTCTTATTCTTTCTTATTATTCTTAAATGTTTTATCTTACTCAAGTACGAAATGTGCAATTTTATTGGAGTTCCTTTTCTTTAAAAAAAAATCTACTAATCAGGAAGTATAAAACATACATAATTAATGTTTAATTATAATCAATAGGCGTTTTAATCTTTATAGGAACTATTAATTTAAGATAGTAGTTAGTAGTTTTAAGAAAACTAGTTTCTTTTACATTTACATAATCAAAAGCAAACATTAAACCTTTCTTGTATTAATTGATATAATAAGTTGGTGTCCAAATTCACCACCACCTCGGAACCACTTTAATTTGGGAAGGAGAGATTATGAAAAATGATAATTATCTCGAAGAGGATGGGCTAAGGAAAACATCAGGTTAGCTCAACCTATCGTTGTCGTCATCCAATAACATCATCATTGCAATTCTAAATACGTCTCCTAAGTAATGTCATCATCACCTGGACGACCACTCTCAATTTGACAAGTGGCACTTATGACACCAACACCTCATCCCATCCAATGAGAACGAGTAATGATTACTTAGGTGACATATAATCATAATCTTGGTGACAACTATGACTTAGGTAGTATGATGATTGTTTGGTCGACCTTAATAACCAATTAGAAACTTTAAATTTGAACGATGACACACACTTCAAAATTGGCACTATAGTTGATATGACATTGGATGACCAATTTTCTCGTTGTAAGGGCCTATAAATGGGGCAAATGTCCCCTCTTAAAGGTCAAACTCCGCAAATCATTTGTAATATAATTCAAATTTCTATCAATAAAATTAGCCTTTAATTTTCGAAACTCCAGCAATTGCTCTACCAAAATCATGTTAAATTGATCTAAATATGACGTCATAAATAGTCATCAACATAATAAATTAATTTTTTTAACCTAGATTTGCACAATGTAGTACAAACAAGCCCCGTTGTTGGTTTCAAGCATGTGTAAATGTCTTCAATCAAACACAAAAATAGAAGGATTGAAATGACAAGGCTTACTCATTCCACAAATCAAAACCAAAAAGTAAAGAGGAATTTAACCTAAGATCCAACGAAGCATTCAAGAAGAGGATATGAAAGGAGGAGAGATTAAACGACAACTTTGGAAAAGTTCAAAAGATGACATGTGTGTTTGGGAGAAAGGGGTAAAATACACTCTAGGTTCTCCACCTATAGTTGGAGACACATGGAGACGTTATGTTGAGGTTTAGGTTAAGGTTTAAGGATTGAATAGGGGCTAATAGGTTTTAATTTTTCTTTTGGGTTTTAATCTTTCGTCTTGGACTTAGGCTTAGGCTTTGGACATATGGTCCATTTTAAATTGCAAACATGCTAGTGTAAAAAATTGAAAGTGGATCTGGGTTGGGACTGGCATGAACTGTACCATCGGTCCAACCCATTCCCATATCCACCAATATCACAATCGTAAATACTTTCCAAGCTCTAGATTGTAATTATCTCATGTTAATATCTCAATGAAACAATTCGAGTCTCGTGCTCGATAGTTCACTTACGTACTGATCACTGTGGGAGGTCCCTCTTATTCCTCACGACTTTCTGTTGCATCTTCCAAAATTTGAACTTAAAACTTCTACATATGTGAGACTTAAATTAAATCTTGGTACCAATTAGGCGAAAAGATTCCCTCCTAAAGCAAATAGTACGTAAGAAAACGGTTGGGTACGAGGCTCGGGATATTACAAAAAAACGTACATTATAAAATTCTTGGATTTGAATATTGGGGAACGTGATAGATATCCATAAAGGTTAAGATTGACTCAAACTCTTTCAAAACAGACAGTACGTAAATTAACGATTCGCGCATAGAGTTTGAATCGTTACACTCCATAATTAGCAATGAGTTTAAAGGAAAAGCTTAGCTGCCATCCGTGTTTCATGACCAGGTAGTCAAATAGGATATGATATGAATTGTTGAGTTCATTTGTGCATATGTCACATGCGAGATTGACGAGAATGTGACCACGATGAAGATTAGCACTTGTGGGAAGAATATCTGAAAAGATTTTCCAAACAAAAAATATAATTATTCCTAATATTAAAAAGATAAAACCACCACACCCAGTTGCCACTACCATTCTCATCCAAAACAAAACAGTTCCCCTTTACATTTACTTGTCATAGTCAATATCATTACCACCAAATCGTGTCTTCTCAATTATCGCAATCGAGCACAAAATGATGGAGTGAGTCTTTTCACAAAAACAAGAACTAATGAAATGAGGTGGTATGGGGCTGCTAGTAAGATGAACGTGAGCACCGTAGTTTGCCTTGCTTGATTTCGTAGTAATAGAAGAAGAAATCGCCTTCTATAAATTTACAATTTTTTTTTCCAGGGAATATCTCTTCCTCCTTAAATTTGTAGATTCGTATGGAGTGATTTTTCCTTCATTATTGCACATTAAGGGGATTCGCCCCCCTATTCGTGGAGGAAGAAAGCCCCCTTATTAAGGTGGCGACGAAGAGAAGGAGGTGGTGTAGGTAATTTTCCCAGTGTCAATCTTTATATGTTGAAAATGGTAATTAACACATAACGTCCTTACCTTTCATTGTTATTGTGGAAAACGTCTCTACTTTTCAATTTTGGCATTTTCACCATTATTTTCACATTTCATTGCGCAAAAGGTCATTTTCATTCATTTTTTCAATTAAAAATTATGAAATGATGAAAATACCATTTTCTTTAAATAAAACAAAAGGAAAAAGAAAAAAAAAAACTAATTGCAATCCTAATCCTAATTTTTTTGAAAAGCGCAAATGAGTTCCAAATGAATTATTAAAAGAATAATTAGTACATAATGTCCATATCTTTCACCTTTATTGCGAAAAATGTTCCAATCTTTCAATTTTTTTTTGACATTTTCACCCTTAATTACACATTTGATTGTGCAACCATTATTTCCATTTATTTTCATTCAATTTCTCAATAAAAAAACTGCGAAATAATGAATATACACTCATATTTAAATAAAAGATATTTTTTTTAATTTCCAATTCTTTAATAATTTATTTGAGACTCGTTTGCATTTTTTAATTTTAATTAAATTTAATTGGAACTCGTTTGTACTTTTTATGAAAAATAAAATTTTTAAATAATTTATTGGAGACTCGTTTGCACATTTTAAAAAAATTAGACTATGATTGCAATTAATTCTTTAGCTTTTTTTATTTAAATGGGAGAGTATATTCGTCATTTCACTATTTTTTATTGAGAAATTGGATGAAAATAGATAGAAATGATGGTATGCGCTATCAAATGTATAATTATGGGAGAAAATGTCAAAAAATTAAAAAGTATGGATTTTTTTTTTGCAATAATAGTGAAATATAGGGACATTATTTGCTAATTACCCTTTTAATAATTTATTTGTGACTCATTTTCCCTTTTCAAAAAGTTGAGACTATGTTTGCAATTAGTTTTTTTTCCTTTTGTTTTATTTAAAGGGAATAGTATTTTCATTATTTCATAATTTGTAATTGAGAAAATGGATAAAAATGATATTTTGTTCAATGAAAAGTGAAAATAAGGATGAAAATGTCAAAAATTGAAAGTTATGTGCTAATTACCCAGTTGAAAATATTTAAAGGTTGACAAAAAAAGCAAGATGTACAAATGATAGAGTCTTGTGCTGAAAATAAAGGGAAATCTTTAAGGTGATGGTGGGGTGATTTTTTCGATGTGAAAAGAAACTAGACAAAAATTAATTACGTACAAGGTGGTTACTTTCGCCAAAGTTGGGAGTACATATTTATTTTTAAAAGAAACTAAAGCCCTTTTGCACGGGTTCCGTTCAAAAGACCAATTGCCACCTAATGGATAGGGTTGAGATGTTAATAGAGTAATTATCACATAATATTATTATTATGAAAAATATTTTTGGCTTTTATTTTTTTGATATTTTCATCCTTATTTTCACATTTCATTGTACAAAATATCATTTTTATCCATTTTCTAAATTAAAAATTGTGAAATGACGAAAATACAATTTTCTTTAAATAAAACAAAAGGAGAAAGAAAAAAAATTAATTGCAAACATAGTCCCGACTTTTTTTTAAAAGCGCAAATGCGTCTTGAATGAATTATTAAAATGGTAATCAACACATAATATCCCTACTTTTCACTATTATCGCAAAAAAACGTTCATACCTTTTATTTTTTTGGCATTTTATGTTTTAATTATACATTTGATAGCGCAAACCATCATTTTTATCCAATTTCATCCAATTTCTCAATAGAAAACAGTGAAATGACGAATATACCCTACTAAAAGCTAAAGAATTAATTGCAACCACAATCCCAATTTTTTAAAATAAGTGCAAATGAGTCTCCAATAAATTATTTAAAAAATTAAATTTTTTTAATAAAAAGTGCAAATGAGTCACAATTAAATTTATTTAAATTTTTTTTAAAAAATTAAAAAGTGCAAACGAATCCCAAATAATTTATTAAAGAATTAGAAATTAAAAAAAATCTATATTTTTTATTTAAATATGAGGGTATATTCATTATTTCATAGTTCTTTATTGAGAAATTGGATGTAAATGATGGTTTGCACAATCAAATATGTAATTAAGGGTGAAAATGTAAAAAAATGAAAGGTGAAAGATAGGGGCATTATTTACTAACTATCATTTTAATAATTTATTTGAGATTCATTTGTGTTTTTCAAAAAAATTGAGACTATGATTGCAATTAATTTTTTTCTTTTTCCTTTTGTTTTATTTAGGGTACGTTTGATACACATTATTTTGAAAAAATATATTCTGGAATAGTAGATTGATGGAGATGTGTGGTTGAAAAAGAAATTATTTTGGAATAATGTATTTTAGAATAATAGATTGATGGAGAATTTGTGGTTGAAAAAGAAGGAAAAAATTTTGATGTGATGAAAAATATTATTTTATTGAAAAATGTGTGGTTGAAAATAAGTAGAAAAATGTGAATAAAAAATAATAATGTGGATCAAACTTGGGCTTAAAGGAAAGGGTATTTTCGGTATTTCATAAATTTTAATTGAGAAAATGGATGAAAATGACATTTTCTGCAATGAAAGATGAAAATAAGGGTAAAAATGACAAAAAAAAAGATGTTTTACACTAACAATGAAATGTGAGGATGTTATGTACTAATTACCTACGTTAATACCATCTAAAGGTAGAGATTTAGAAAAAAAAAAAAAATGCAAAATGTACAAAGGTTAGGGACCATTTACGCTAATTTCCCTAAAAGATAGTTATTTCAAAACAGGACCTTTTTCGCCGCAAGCGGCAAGTCTATAACCAACAGAAAGGGCCATCTACAGATATTCCTCCATTTTTGGGTCTTCTGCAGTCTTACTCCACCAAATACACGCACAAACACACGCTGAGAAGGGTTTTGCATTCTGTAAATTCTACCAATTATTAAAAATGGTGAATTCGCAGCAAGCATCGGGCGGGCCATGGATTCTGGAAATCGTACCTCTGGCGGTCGTTATTCTCATTGCTGTCCACGTCCTTGCTTTGGTTAAAACCCACCTCAAATCTGTTGTTATTAAACAAAATGATTCATAAATTGAAGTTTCTTTCTACGTGTTTGTTTGTGCGTGTGCAGGTTTACTGGATTTACAAGCTAGCAACTGAGAAGCAGCCCCCGAGAAGGAAAACGCACTAACCTAGTTCATCAGTTTTTAGTAATAAAAGGTAAAACCCTAGATCGGCTGTTTTTTTACCGTTTGATTTCTACCATTTGATAAATAGTTTGAAACTTTAACCATATAGTATGTTGCCTGCCTAACCATTTAATTTTTTTAACTGTTGATTGGTTGCCTTTTACTTGATTCTTGTTTTTTTGTGCTTTATGATTGGCTTGAAATATCAAGTTTTGTTAATTCTTTTAACTATTATTTTGTTTTTGCGTGGGGAAAATAAATAAATCAATTGCAAAATGGTATCAAGAATGTTGTATCATTAATGTTGGCATAAGTTTTAGTACGTAGTATTTTTTTCTTGGTTTTGTGTTTTTAAATTCACAATGGAACTCGGAATTTCCTTGGATTGGTTATCAACATAACACTAGTACTGCCCAATTCAATTAAGACTCAGTGCCCCACCTTAAATTTAATGATGAGTTTTTTCTAACTGACGTGAATCCTGCCTAAGGTCTCTGTCAATTGCATCCCCAAAACAACATTGGAGCTTCCGAGCTCGAGTGGAAGAAATCATCAATAACCTCTCAAAGTTTTAAATTGACAACACAACCCCCTTACATATCCATTTGCATCCAACAGGCTGACCCGTCCCCATTAGGACTCCATACCCTAGCGTGCTAGGACAAGGAAGACCCAGTTGCTACATCAATTTTACCAAATTGGAGTTATGAGTGGCTCCAGAATCAATTAAAATCACCACCTTCTTGTGCAAAATCTTCCCTTTGACCTTCATAGTCTTTAGGGCAGACAACCCCACTAGGGAATTAAAGGATAGTTCCAAAGAGTCCCCCACAATTTTCGTTTCCTTCCCATCAATTGCCTCTTCATCACCATCGACCCAATTTTGTTAAGAGTCTTCTTTGATAGCTAAGACGTGAAGCTCCTTCTAATTACATATGTGCCCAGTCGAGTATTTCTCATTACATCTTAAGCAGAGGCCCTTTCTTGCTTTGCTTGATGCAGAGCTCTGTATCGGCGAGATTCTTGAAGGTTCATGGAAGTTTTGGGTGACGATGCCTTGGTGGAATTGGGGATTTGGGTTTTGGGAGCTAATATCCCTGATTTGGAAGGTGAGAAATGGAAGTTGGTGGGTTTGGGTTCGAGTTGTATGGTGTCTTGAGGGTTTTGGCTGTATGGAGTGGAGGGTGGCCTACCACGAATGAGGCCCAACCCATTTTGGGCTCGCGTGATAGGAAATTTCAATCTTCGACCCATTGGGCGGTCTCCATAATTCAGGTCAATCCTTTGGTCCTTAGAATCCTGACTTCAGCCCAAATTTCAGGGCTCAATCCGTTGATGAAAATCACTCTCCAACACCTCCGGCAATTCTTGCAGCAGTGAAGCTAGCACTTGAAATGACTGCCTGTGTTCCTTTATTGTGCCTTCCTGCTTCAAGGCTAGAAACTTCTAGCACAGGACCCTTGCTGTGATGGCCAGAATTGCTCTAGCAACGGTGTCTTCAACTCCAACCAACTTCTCATGGTCTGACAACTTTCCTTCTATTGAAACCATGCTAAGGCCTCTCCGTCAAAACATATAGCCGCTGCCTCAAGCTTTTTCTCATCCGACATTGAGTTCACAACGAAGAAACGATGAACTCTAAAAAGTCAACGATTGGGATTCTCGCCTTCAAACACCGGCATCTCCAACTTCATCAACCTTTGCTCAAATCTCCATGGATATAAAACTTTTCATTATTTTTCTATCACACATTTTCTCATCAATCACTATTTTAAAAATTTCCAACGCGCTAAAATGGGGGTCAAATAGGGGCTAAAGGTAGAGATTTAAAAAAAAAAATGCAAAATGTACAAAGGTTAGGGACCATTTACGCCAATTTCCCTAAAAGATAGTTATTTCAAAACAGGACCTTTTTCGCCGCAATCGGCAAGTCTATAACCAACAGAAAGGGCCATCTACAGATATTCCTCCATTTTTGAGTCTTTTGCAGTCTTACCCCACCAAATTCACGCACAAACACACCCTGAGAAGGGTTTTGCATTCTGTAAATTCTACCAATTATTAAAAATGGTGAATTCGCAGCAAGCATCGGGTGGGCCATGGATTCTGGAAATCGTACCTCTGGCGGTCGTTATTCTCATTGTTGTCCACGTCCTTGCTTTGGTTAAAACCCACCTCAAATCTGTTGTTATTAAGCAAAATAATTCATAAATTGAAGTTTCTTTCTACGTGTTTGATTGTGCGTGTGCAGGTTTACTGGATTTACAAGCTAGCAACCGAGAAGCAGCCCCCAAGAAGGAAAACGCACTAACCTAGTTCATCAGTTTTTAGTAATAAAAGGTAAAACCCTAGATCGGCTGTTTTTTACAGTTTGATTTCTACCATTTGATAAATAGTTTGAAACTTTAACCATATTGTATGTTGCCTGCATAACCATTTAATTTTTTTAACTGTTGATTGGTTGCCTTTTACTTAATTCTTGTTTTTTGTGCTTTATGATTGGCTTGAAATATCAAATTTTGTTAATTCTTTTAACTATTATTTTGTTTTTGCGTGGGGAAAATAAATAAATCAATTGCAAAATGGTATCAAGCATGTTGTATCATTAATGTTAGCATAAGTTTTAGTACGCAGTATTTTTTTCTTGGTTATGTGTTTTTGAATTCACAATGGAACTCGGAATTTCCTTGGATTGGTTATCAACATAACACTAGTACTGCTCAATTCAATTAAGACTCAGTGCCCCCACCTTAAATTTAATTATGAGTTTCTTCTAACTGACGTGAATCCTGCCTAAGTTCTCTGTCAATTGCATCCCCAAAACAACGTTGGAGCTTCCGAGCTCGAGTGGAAGAAATCATCAATAACCTCTCAAAGTTTTAAATTGACAACACAACCCCCTTACATATCCATTTGCATCCAACAGTCCGACCAGTGCCCATTAGGACTCCATACCCTAGCGTGCTAGGACGAGGAAGACCCAGTTGCTACATCATCAATTTTACCAAAATGGAGTTAGGAGTGGCTCCAGAATCAATTAAAATCACCACCTTCTTGTGCAAAATCTTCCCTTTGACCTTCATAGTCTTTAGGGCAGACAACCCCACTAGGGAATTAAAGGATAGTTCCAGAGAGTCCCACACAATTTTCGTTTCCTTCCCGTCAATTGCCTCTTCATCACCATCGACCCAATTTTGTTAAGAGTCTTCATTGATAGCCAAGACGTGATGCTCCTTCTGATTACATATGTGCCCAGTCGAGTATTTCTCATTACATCTTAAGCAGAGGCCCTTTCTTGCTTTGCTTGATGCAGAGCTCTGCATGAACGAGATTCTTGATGGTTCAAGGAAGTTTTGGGTGACGATGCCTTGGTAGAATTGGGGATTGGGGATTTGGGAGCTAATATCGCTGATTTGGAAGGTGAGAAATGGAAGTTGGTGGGCTTGGGTTCGAGTTGTATGGTGTCTGAGGGTTTTGGCTATATGAAGTGGAGGGTGGCCTACCACGAATGAGGCCCAACCCATTTTGGGCTTGCATGATAGGAAATTTCAATCTTCGACCCATTGGGTGGTCTCCATAATTCAGGTCAATCCTTTGGTCCTTAGAATCCTGACTTCAGCCCAAATTTCAGGGCTCAATCCATTGATGAAAATAACTCTCCCAACACCTCCGGCAATTCTTGCAGCAGTGAAGCTAGCACTTGAAATGACTGCGTGTGTTCCTTTATTGTGCCTTCCTGCTTCAAGGCTAGAAACTTCTAGCACAGGACCCTTGTTGTGATGGCCAGAATCGCTCTAGCAACGGTGTCTTCAACTCCAACCAACTTTTCATGGTCTGACAACCTTCCTTCTATTGAAACCAAGCTAAGGCCTCTCTGTCAAAACATATAGCCGCTGCCTCAAGCTTTTTCTCATCCGACATTGAGTTCACAACGAAGAAACGATGAACTCTAAGTAGTCAACGATTGGGATTCTCACCTTCAAACACTGGCATATCCAACTTCATCGACCTTTGCTCAAATCTCCATGGATAGCCTTGACTGCCTCCAGTGCTACCAATGGAAACTTAGAAATTCACTGATTGTGTTGTTGTATGGTTCAACTCTGGTTCCTACTGCTTCCTGCTCTGATTGGATTCCTGCAGGCTCCCTTCCCCTAATTTCTGTAACATCAATTCCATCTTCTCCATTATTGAGAGCCTTTCCAATGCTATCCCTACATTTTTCTCCAGATTTTCCTTCTGCTTTAAATCACTACAAACGTCCACCATTTTCTCCCTGACTGACATGATTCGTCAATTCCTTCTTTGCGACTGCCTTTCGTCTTCTTCTTCCTCCCTGATTACTCTGATACCAAAATGGATAGATCCCTGAGAATTGATGAATGTATGGTCGCTGTGTTCTATCAAAGTGATATTGATGAATGTAAAAACACAAAATAAGACTGCAAGTATTAAAAATAGAGAAAAGATTACAATGGTTGATGAACATTTGAGAGGTTCATCTCTTTCCCTCGATATGCTCTCAATACACGTGAATCAAATAATAGCAGAATCCTCCCCCACCCCACCACCACCGCTTAAACTAACTAATTATTCTGTCTTAAGCTAACTAATGATTCTGGTGACAATTTTCCCCTCCATCCACGTCCACAGCAGCTAAGTCCCAACCACTGCTTGCTTCTTGCCCCGCAAACATAGGTAAAACAGATGGGGGATCTACAAAAAGTCCTGTACCTTCAAAGTCGGGAAACAATGGCGGGCCACTAAGATTGCCTTGTTACATTCTCATTGAGGGATTTTGTGAACACTATCAAAACCACATATAGTGTATTGTATCCTTGTTGCATTTCTAAATTATGTAATGCTAAAGTTTTGGGCAGCAGGTTAATTGGAATCGATAATTAATACCCCGCTCAAATAATTTTATGCAAATTATATCAGTTATTATAAATGTTACTCTAGTTAATTATCTTTTTTCTACTTATGCTTATCTTCTTGGTGATGCAAATGATTCCAGTTATCGAAAAGAGTATATATAGAAAGTGCAACCTGATTTGATCCTAAGAACTAAGGTTTTTTTCAATTTCCCTTCATTTTGAATTAAGTACCAAAATGTTTCTTTGGAGAGGAAGAATTGTGATGGAGCCTGACTACCGTTCATATCCGAAGATAGTTACATTGGGTGGTTCTTATCCTTTTACATACCCTTCTAACAATAAAATGACTATTTTGTGACCACGGTTATTGAACCTAAACAACAATCAGTAACGTACTCGAACTTATATCTATCTGTTTCTTTCTCAGGGGATCGTTTCTGAAATTATTTCATCTTATGGAGAGGTTTCATTCAAGGCCTTACTGAAGCAGGATACATGTTCTTAGTAGTTAGCCTATGCACGTCTTTGTTGCAGTGCCTATCATTTGAGCTCCATTACTGCTGCTGAGTGAGCTCATGTAGTTTTTGTTGATAAATGTCCATCATGTCTCGTCTTCTTTTAATTTTCTTGTAGTCATAGTGATTATAACAGTGCCGTGCTTGCTCTCAATGTGTAATTCAACTTGAAACCATTCTTTTTGGAAAGATCTGGAATAGAAGGAATATATGCACAAAATCAAATAAACCAAGTTGAATTCTACATTTCTTCGTTACCATTAGATAATAGGATCTAAGCCAAGACACAACTTTGTCCAAAATAAAGAATCCCACCCTTCTTCCTTGGAAAATATCAAATAGGACAATAATGCAATAAGTAGGTACATAATTTCGGTTTTTGAGCGTACGTCTCCTCGTCAAGGGTCAAAAAAATGATCTATCAAAAAAATGTGTCACTAATCTTACTATGCCCTTGTTTGGTTTAGATGAAAATTATGCTATGTTTGATAGCCAATCTTTTCCATGGAACCATTTTCACCCCTTTCTCATGTTTGATAGACAAAATTTGGCATGGAAAACTTTTTCTCACCCTTCCACCGACACGCCTTGTAAGGATCGGAGTCTCAAGCATCAACGGAAGCAGTCAACATTAGCCAAGAACATCGAACAAGAAATCAACACACAGTTGAATCAATTCACAATGGGCTTAGAAACAATTTATTGTATCCGTCTGTACAATCTAGAAATGGCAACAAAATGTCCAAATCCTAAGACAATAATACCAAGAAGCTACTACAATGGATTCGATCGAACAAATCAATCTACCGCTCGATAACAACCATCAACCACTAAGATAATATTCACTAAGATCACTAACTAGACAAGAAATATTTAATCTATTCACAAAGAATTAGATTTTAGAGAAATCAAACGAGCATAATCACGAAAAGAAAACCAAAAGCCTTTTTCACGCACAAAACCAGAAGTCAAAAATGAAAAGCACACTCCACAAAGACGGTCCAACTGATTTAATTTGATAAATCATCACCCGTAGATCTGATCTTCATCCAACGGTCCGATATTGGGCCTGAACCTAGATTAAGTTATTGGGCAATGACTCTCTTCAAAAAACATTCCAGCAATTGAGCTTGGCCCATTTTCATCATTACCCATGTATTTTAGTGTAAATTACCAAAATGACATCACATTCAACAAATTTCCCCTTGACGCCAATGCTATAGACCTTCAAACATATTAGTGTCTAATAACATCACCACCAAGAAGAACATACCTGCAGCAAATACAAAGTTACCCAGTATCAATTCTTAGAATTTGTAAACATGATTTAAACTTGGTAAGAGGAAGTACATTTGTTCCCATATTCGCGGGATTAAATTGTGCAGGAATTTTTTTAAGTAAAATAGATTCTTTATGAACTAATTGAAGTGTAGTTAAAAGGTTGTGAATTTTATGAGATGTGTTGTTAATTTAGTTGTTAACTTTGATCTAGATTTTAATTCTGAACAAAACAAGAGGTATATTTTCATAAAATTTCAAAAAGTTGACATTCAAGTTATGAGTAAATTTTGATAGGATGATTCATGTTCTTCCAATTAAAAGGATCACTTTTTTAAGTAATTACTTTTTCACAAACATTTAGGATTTATTTTACAAAATTGTTGTTGAATATGTTTAGATAATTTTTTGAAAATATTTTATTTGAGTACAATAGATTTTAGAGGAAACACGCTTAAAATAGTTTTTTCATGAAATTCTTTAACAAGGAGCAAATCCTACCGAAAGCCAAATTAACCGTCAAAGTCCAATAAAGGGAAAATTGCAGTGTTTGTCCCAACCTATAGGCATTGTAGCAACTTGATCGTCAACGTATTTTTATTGGCTTCGTAATCTACCACAAACCTTGATTTTTGTAGCACAGTTATTCCCAACCTGTAATTAAAGCTCACAATTTTTGCCAGAAAATTTATTAAAATGGCAGTAAGACATGCGAGGCACTATAATTAATATAAAATAGAATTATAAAATAGGAAATAAAAAAGCGAATGAAAAAAAGAAAAGAAAATAGTCATCCCTACAAAATATCCTAAACACTCAACTTGTTACTTCTACTTTATTCTTAACTTCTCTGAATAATGTTATTTATTATTATGGTTTAAAGTGATATGTCCATTGATTGATTGTTCAGTCGAGTTATAATACATTGGAGAATAAATGAAGGGATTCATTAATTGGTGGATTGTTAGTTTAGAACAGTAGATTAGTTGAAAATCGAGATTATTTTTCAAAGTCGTTGTGATACTACTAGTATTAGGTTTTAGGAGTGGTTGTGACTGGATTCTAGCTTGGATTGGGACTAATAAGATGCCAAATGGTGGGTAATAAGTGGTTGTAGGATTTGGCGTATTCGTGGTGGTTCGAGATACTAACTTGGATTAAGGAAATGATGATTTTTTTTTAAATTAATATTTTGCATGTTTCTTTAATCCTTTTACATACCCTTCTAACAATAAAATGTTTGACTATTTTGTGAACACGGTTATTGAACCTAAACAACAATCAGTAACGTACTCGAACTTATATCTATCTGCTTCTTTCTCAGGGGATCGTTTCTGAAATTATTTCATCTTATGGAGAGGTTTCATTTAAGGCCTTGCTGAAGCAGGATACATGCTCTTAGTAGTTAGCCTGTGCCTACCATTTGAGCTCCATTACTGCTGCTGAGTGAGCTCATGTAGTTTTTGTTGATAAATGTCCATCATGTCTCGTCGTCTTTTAAATTTCTTGTAGTCATAGTGATTAGAACAGTGACGTGCTTGCTCTCGATGTGTAATTCAACTTGAAACCATTCTTTTTGGAAAGATCTGGAATAGAACGAATATATGCACAAAATCAAATAAACCAAGTTGAATTCTACATTTCTTCGTTACCATTAGATAATAGGATCCTTATCAAGACACAACTTTGTAAAAAATAAAGAATCCCACCCTTCTTCCTTGGAAAATATCAAATAGGACAACAATGCAATAAGTAGGTACACAATTTCGGTTTTTGAGACGTCAAGGGGAAAAAATTGATCTATCAAAAAAAATGTGTCACTAATCTTACTATGCCTTTGTTTGATTTAGATGAAAATTAGATATTTTTAGTAGATTTTGATTGAAGTTAATTGTAGTGTAGTTGAAAAGTTGTGAATTTTATGAAATGTGTTGTTAATATTAGTTGTTAATTTTGATCTAGATTTTAATTCTGAACAAAACAAGAGCTATATTTTCATAAAATTTCAAAAAGTTGACATTCAAGTTATGAGTAAATTTTGATAGGATGATTCATGTTCTTCCAATTTCGCGAGTCGTGTCACTTTGTATACGAGGCATGTAAAATAATTACTTTCAATCGTACATTTTTGAAAGTATCACTTTTTTAAGTAATTACTTTTTCACACACACTTAGGATTTATTTTACAAAATTGTTGTTGAATATGTTTAGATGATTTTTGAAAATATTTTATTTGACTACAATAGATTTTAGAGGAAACACGCTTAAAATAGTTTGAAATTCTTTAACAAGGAGCAGATCCTACCGAAACAGATCGTTAGTGCCGAAAGCCAAATTAGCAGTCAAAGTCCAATAAAGGGAAAATTGCAGTGTTTGTCCCAACCTATAGGCCTTGTAGCAACTTGATCGTCAACGTATTTTTATTGTCTTCGTAATCCCACAAACCTTGATTTTTGTAGCACAGTTATTCCCAACCTGTAATTAAAGCTCACAATTTTTGCCATAAAATTTATTAAAATGCGAGGCACTATAATTAATATAAAATAGAATTATAAAATAGGAAATAAAAAAGCAATTGAAAAAAAGAAAAGAAAATAGTCCCTACAAAATATCCCAAACACTCAACCCGTTCCTTCTACTCTACTCTTAACTTCTTTGAATAATGTTATTTATTATTATGGTTTAAAGTGATATGTCCATTGATTGATTGTTCAATCAGTTATAATATATTGGAGAATAAATGAAGGGATTCATTAAATGGTGGATGGTTAGTTTGGAACAGTAGATTAGTTGAAAATCGAAATTATTTTTTAAAGTCGTCGTGATACTACTAGTATTAGGTTTTAGGAGTGGTTGCGACTGGATTCTAGCTTGGATTGGGACTAATAAGATGCCAAATGGTGGGTAACAAGTGGTGGTAGGATTTGACGTATTCGTGGTGGTTCGGGATACTAACTTGGATTATGGAAATGATGATTTTTTTTTTTTAATTAATATTTTGCATGTTTCTTTTTCTTTTTATTAATTTTCACCATAAATAAGGGTTTAGTAAAAGAATTTTTTTAACAGTCAATTGAACAAATTTTCCCTAGTGACCAATGCAACACCAAAACAGATAGGTTCTGTACTCTACGCTGCTGGGAAAATATATCACAGACCAAGTTGCATGAATCCAATAGTTTGTGGACCAAAACAGCAATTCTACTATACGATAATGCCTCTAAACTATCTTTCCAGAATCCCAAGGGCACATGGGTATCCGCCTCTTCTTTTAGCCCCACCACGGACTCTAATCCCCCCACCACCCACCTTGGAGCGGCGTTCCTCCCGAATACCGGCGGAGATACCTATTTTAGTGTAGAGAGAGAAACAAAAGTCAGTCTTTTGAACCAGGGAAACACCAGAAAACCAATATGTGCCCGATAAAACACAAACAAAAGCAGCACCACCACCGTAGCACCGCCGCAACCGCCACCGCCACGTGGAAGACTGGAGAGAAGAATCCATAATCGGAGGATCCTTAAAACACGTTGGCCTCCAAAATGGATCCAATGGATGGGCCTCGCCACCAGGTGAAGTATTCTCTCTCCGGGGACCCAATTACTTTGCCAAGAAATCCAAAGTGCCGGCCGGTGATTGGATGCTGAACCCTGCCGGAGTTGACTGGCTACGATCCAATTCCAAGCTCGATCACGTTCTTTCCAGGCCCGATAACCATGTCATGGCTTCTTTGAGAAGCTCGAAAACACCGGGAAAATGGTCCAAAACCTTCATTCTCGCGGTAAATTTGCAGGTTCCGGGCCGGGATCATCACAGTGCGGTATTTTACTTTTCCAGTAAAGTGGATGAGCCCATTGATCCAAATTCACCACTTTATCATTTCATTCATGGGTCTGATGCATTTAGGGATGGTAGATTCAAGATAGTGAATAAAATAGTGAAGGGACCTTGGCTTGTGAAAACTGCTGTGGGGAATTATACCGCATGCTTATTGGGTAAAGCTTTAAAATGTCATTACCATAGGGGACCAAATTATTTGGAAATAGATGTTGATATTGGTAGCTCAGCTATTGCCACGGCAATTTTGCGCCTCGCTTTGGGATGCGTCACCGCGGTGACGGTGGACATGGGTTTTCTGGTGGAGTCTCAATCGGAGGAGGAGTTACCCGAGAGATTGTTCGGGGCGGTACGGAGTAAATGACAATTTGCTGTATTATTTTCAGCCTTTCTAGGTTAAATGTGTGTTAGAAGTTGGGTGATCTTTAATGATTCTATCATGCAATTAAATTTGCTTTGGTTAATCTCATGTTCCTATTTGTGGACGAAACCATAGTCCCTTGTTAGTATCCTCACATTCCTCTGATAACTATTTCAATTTGGAAGAAAATCTTCTGGTTGCCTGTGAGTAGTGAAAATATGCAATTGGATTGTTGAAAAATTGTTTGCACAATTCACCAATATACTGAATTGCAAGTTTCACTTGCTTGAAGACGATGAATCATTCTTTAGGAGTGATCCGACTAGCAAGTTTTTGCAAATAGCACGAGAGTATACTTTGTAAATTACCCTAGTTTAAGTTAATCGTAATTGATCCTAGCTTGCCTCTTATTGCCAATTCAAGGAAGTAAGAAATATGGCAATCAATATTCTTATTTTTGATCTTGGGGATTCGTGTTGGATTATTATTCTTTAGTTTTGAATGTATTTCTTTTTGTTTATTTGCCGTTTGAGTTAAGATTGGGATACAGCATTTGATTTTGATTTGTTTTTGTCCACTGCTGTAAGGAATGTTTTAGTTTCAACAAGATAAGGATTTTTATATTCACAAACCTACAGACGAGTCATGGCCAAAATGTACTTTAATATACTGTCTTGGAATCAAATTTTGAGTCACAGAAATGAATATGCATTCCTTACTATCTTGTAAAATGAATTTTCCTGGTTTATTTAACTTGTGGCTTACTTGTGAGCAATCATATGTTCGATAAAATGTCATTTGTGATGTGATTTGACTACTCATGTTGAGGTACAAGCTGATCACACTGTTGGAAAGAGTCTTCGTGTGGATTCATGTGAATCGAAATCCAATCGATGTTGATGCTATGGTGGTGGTGGTTGATGGTGGAAATGTTAAGTCTCTGGTGGAAACTTGATGCTTGAATTAATGGAAAGGGTACTTCAATTTGTAAATTTTCGTTGAGAAAAATGCAGGCTTAGGTCAATCTGATTACGATAGGACTCCAAAGACGACTTTCATTGCCCCCACATTTTCAATAAGTCAATAGTTATAAATCCGAGTTAGTCCGCCGCATGTCCGCCTGGAGAGTGGGTGCTTGTGGCCCATGCCCGTGCTAGGCCTTGTATTTTTCTGCACAGGTCAGTCGGACCTGCGCCGGTCGTGGTGGGTCTATAGGAGCCTGTACAGGGTCACTCCAAATCTGAGCTAAAATTCTGTGAGTTGGCCTGGTTCACACAGGCCAATGTAAAACTAAATTTTAATCTTTAAGCGATGTTTTAATAACGTTAATCGGATTGATATGCTAATCTACATTATTATATTTGAAATTATCGATTTTCTGGCTGCTTAAGATTAATTTTTGGTCAGTATGAATTAATTAATGTATAATCTGCAAAATAGCTTATTGTTGGTTTTCAACACAATATGGCACAATAGCTTTTCTTTTACAAATTAATTCCCAACTTCCAAGTCAAGAATGGTTTACTACCATTGCACTTGGTACTGCAAAACTGCTCGACCGACCTAGCATCTTTGAGACTTAGACATGCTTGGCATACAATATTGAAGTCATGCAATTTGTTCATGCATAACCCTGAGTCAAGAAATCAAGATTAACTTATCACAAGTGTTTTTTCCCCCCCTATTGCGACTAGGAGAAAATATAATTACGCAGGTATCTCAAATGGCGAAGATTGAATCTAAATTTTGATTGATTTTGAGGAAGAGCAGTTTTTCTGCTTACAAGCATTACACAAGCTTAAGTTTTCCCTATAAATTTTATCAGCAAATTTCTTTCACTGAATCTTTCAAGTCTAAATTATTGTCACACACTATATGCTTTCTGTAGATGTGTATGCATGTGCCCTTTAACATCCACCAGGGCCAAATCCTAGCTTTCCTCCGGCAACATCATACACCACCTCAAACGTCTTCTGTTGGACATTTCCGAGAATGCCCACATCCGACGCATCACTGTTTCCTGCAAAAGCCAGACACACGCGTGACGAGTCAACAGCAATAAGTGTTCCCATAGCCACTATATCCAATTTCACATTGCCGTCGAAAGTAAAAGCAATCTTTGGAATGGTTATTGTGGTATAATTGCTAAGATCATAGCATGTATCCAATATCGAGTAAGCCGGTGCACTTGGATACTTTGACATCTGTTTCTTGAACTCGGTGCTCAAAGCGCTATAGGCTTTAGGGGGAAGTCGAGTTATGACCGTACCAGAGTCTATGATCGTGCCTGTAGTCTTGAACACGGATGGACTAATGGACAACTGAGTCGTGCCCACACTGATTCCTAGAATGCTGATGGAATAGAATGATGTACCTTGCGACTTAGCAAAAGGGGTAAATTTCACATTGCTTGAAACTCCACTGTTTCCAAATGTCAAGTGTCCAGATGAGGAGGATGATGATGGGAGACAGTATGAGAAGTACTTTCCATATTTTTGCGCGGTTTGGGACACGATAGAGAGAGCATCCTGGCCGAGGCCTAGTATGCCGGCCGTGTTGCCAAACAGGCCTTGGTTGTTTTGGCCACAGCCAAAGTAGAAGTTTGGAACTACATCTGATGGTGATATGGTCAATGTTTCTTGACCAAGGAATCCCATGGAGAAGGATTGGTCACCATATTGTATGGTATACACACATGTTTGGCTAAAGCACTTTGGGCTGTTTCCGGTTGTCGAGGAGAGCTGAGAACATTGAGTTGAACTACACGAGACATTTGAATATGAAGTCGATTCAAAAGGGTTGAAAATTGGATCTTTCTGTGCATGGCAAGAGCCAGCACAGGGTTGACATTGAGTCCATGTTAGGTCACTTCCAGTGTCAAAAACCAAGGACAAGGATTTCTTGGGTGTTCCAAGGCTAAGGCTTACAATGTAATTTCCTGAGCCGAGTGATTGACCAGATTGGGCTGGAAGGGTCGCTTTCTTATCCTCAATTTTGTCATTCTCTACGTTCTGATTGATCTTAAAATGGATCGAGTGAACCCGGGACTCGTCATGGGAGAGTACCTCATCGAGGGATGGGGTGGCCTTGTCTTGGCTGTGTTTAAAACATGGACCATGCCTGTGGAAAACTTTCAATGTAGATGGCCTGTTGCTGGGACCTGATCAGGGTGTGATCAATTAGGACATAACATATTTGAGCATGTCTCTACCAAATAATATGTTATAATTATGCAAATTGAGATCGTTTCGATTCTTAGTAATGAAAGACAGAAGCTAAGCTGTTCAAACACGTGTAGGTTAATTAAATAGTATTCCCGTAACAATTAGTCATGACATTTCAAGTTTGATACATAGTAGTCGACATAGTATAATAGAAATATATCTAATTTATGTATAACATAAAATGAATTTGAGATGTAATACACCCCACCCCTCACCCACCCCTACCACATACGAACACAAAAATCCACAGAGATAAATTACACACAGACAGAGCATAATATACACACCCAGTATATGCATATGACAATTGACTAACCATCAATCCACTTGTTTTCTGTTTCTTCTTAACATAAAAGTTAGGTTTACACTCAATACAGCTGTGATGCACTTAACGATTTCTTCTTTATTTACTGTAAACTTCAATAATCCTACAAGAAAAAAATCATTACTAGCTAAAAGCAAGCATAGAGCTAAATACTTTTGGACTTGTTCGGTAAGCTAGACTCTATAATAGTTAATAACATTAGCTAGAAAAATATGTTTATCACGCGGTTCGTGCGTGTCGAAACAGGGTATAAATATAACCCAGAAAAAAACTCATTTTTTTTTTTTTTGGTAGAGAGAAGATTGCTCGAAAGAAGGAAAAATAATAGATTTGGATGTCATATTAGAGAGTATTTTTCTTGTACATGGTAAGTTCTATGTATAAAAAACCATGAGAAATTCAGTACAAATACTACTTACATTTTTGGTGTAAATACAATAAAATCATTAATATTCAGATGTGCCTAAAAATTACATTTTTATTTATATTTTTACTTTAAAAAAGGTGAGTTTTATTTGTAAGAAAATCAAATTCGCAAGATGAAAAATAAGTAACTTGTTTTTAGCACGTGGTATATGAAAAACATAGTATAGATTAAAAGTTTGTTACGATAGACTAAAAAGGTAACAATATAGAATACATCAAAACAAAAACCGTACGTTCTCCTCGATCTCCCGTACACTTTTCATTTTCTTGATCAGAATCCTCCGACCAAGGTCCGACCCGACCCACAGTACAAAATTACGTAATAAATAATAATTAAAAAAAAAAACTTGAATTAAAAAAACTTAGATTTACTAATGATCGATAAATAAACATGCAAGCACAAGAGTAAAGGTGGAGATATATATAGAATTTATATGTATAACCTTTGGTGGAGGGGCTGCAGACTGAGGCAGGCAGTAGAGAACTGATTTCAACAGTATGATAATGGCTTTCTATGGCTTTTCTTCCTTCCAAAGCATAGCTTTTAATCAGAAAAAATGAGAGAAAAGTGAAAGAAATAAGCAGAAGATTAAAGAGAGGAGAAGAAATGAGAGAGGCCATCAAGTACTCAAAACTTTGGCTTGTGAGTTTGTTGCCAGACTATCATCACATATAAATAGAATTTCAAGTTGCCATGTGTTTTTCAATTTAAATTATTAAAAAATGTGGTTGATTGATAGCGTAAAATTCTTGGATAAAGCCATTTGTACATGGATATTGCCAGGATATTGTGCTAGGGGTGAGATGGCAGACTGTGATTGATGGTGTTAAAATTGTTTTTTGTCCAACCGTCAATCGTAATTTGTTAAGTGTGAACATGACAAAATGCCTAGTAAATTTCCCTGACATTGTACCATGATAAAATTCTTATGTATTTACAAGCCTATGAGAATATATTCATAGGCTACATGAGATGTTAGGTAGGTACAAATCTCTTCTATTTACGGACAATTCCCTTTGTACGGGGAATTGTTGCAAGAAACCATACAGGTGCTTCACGGGCAGCACCCGTGTTGTTGATTTTTTTTTGTTGTCCAATGAACTGTTATTTGTCATTGAACAAGCACAATATACTGTCATATATAATTGTTGTGCTTAGTAGGGATGGAGCAGGGGACTATTTTTTTATTTTTTTGCTACCGCTGATTCATTTTTTGCCTTCAAAATTTAATGGGCTGGCGTCGGTAACTCGAGGGATTTTTTCCACTTACTCTATCCCTCATCATCTTCATGAATAGCGAGGACGAAATGAGCTAGTCTTTCATTTACATACCACTTAGATTATAAAAGGATTTTATAGCTCGTTTACAAGGATTTAAGGATAATATTTCATAGCTGCCTCTGCCTATAGAGAACGAGGAAGTAAGAAGGTTCCCCACATGCAATTAGTCGTTATTTAAGTAATGCAAGTGCTAAGCACGTTAGTTTATGATACATTAGATAGAGAAGATCACTAAAATTTACAATTTGTTTTCGAACTATTTGAATTCCACGCACATGTCCGTGCACAAAGATATACATATAAATTTATTTCTTGGTAAAACAACATGGTACGAACTTTGGAGAGGCTCACCATAATATCGAGTAATTTACACCGGGTAGTTTTTGTGACTTAGTTATACTCTTTTTGATCATCTTTTAACTCTTGAGTCCTTTCGGGCTCGTAGAACAACGTAGAAGTTCAAAACTACACCTTTTGTGATTTAATTATACTATTTTTTATCATCTTTTCAACTCTTGAGTCCTTTCAGGCTCGAAGATCAACGTTGAAGTTCGAAACTGCACTTTATTTGATTCAGTCATATACTTCTTGATCATCTTTTCAACTCGTGATTCCTTCCCGACTCACTACGTGAAAGATTATATGTATCTATACATATGTTGCACACAATGCACTTACTAGAACAGATGTTTGGAGGCACTAGATAAACGCGTTTAAGTCCGTGATTAGCGTTGGAAGTGGGGTCGTTTGGTGGAGCTTCAGCCTTCAAACAAAGGAAACAACAAATTTTATTGTAAGAAAGGCATGTGAACAGGTCAAAGTCCATAGATGAGATCAAATAAGATTAATTGGAATTAGCACGACTTGACGATCTTTTTTTTTGGGGTCCTATTAACTCTTGAAATACGTCGCCCGTTTCCTATTTCAATTCTCGATGAATTTAATACTTGTTAAATTGAAAAATACTAAATTTAATTTAACAAGTTTCTTATATTTTATGGGACATACATACATACATGTACCTCCAAATATAATTTGCGATTTCGAGGATTGAGTTTTTTTTTTCCAGTATACTAAGATCTCGTAAACAAATTTTCAGTAAAATTATTAGGTGATGGAATTTATGTTTTGTAGTTATTATTTTTATTTTTATCCCTTTCTAGCTACTTGGTGCATTGTGTGAGAAGCTTCTGAAATTACATCTCCAATTCAAGAGATGGGCGAGAAAAAAGTTGCAACTAGTCAACCAAAGTTAGTCTAGTCCTCCATTTAAGTTAAAACGGGTCCAATTTCAACACACACACACACACACTCTCTCTCTCTCTCTCTCTCTCTCTCTCTCTCTCTCTCTCTCTCACACACACACACACACACACACACACTCAAAAGGGGCGTGAGGTTGCTCGGCTCTAAGCCTTGCATTATATTTATTGACGAATCGGTTAATAGTTTAACCAAGGCTGTTTGTGCATCAAATGCAGGCAGAGTTTTTAGCAAGAAGATATAAAAAGAAATTAAATGTTATTTTCAAAATCATCAAATATTATGCTAATTGCATCATTGTCACTTGATAATTGAAGGGGGTCAGGCTTAATCAAACACTTTTCTTGAGTAAATGTAGGGTCTGACAATTAGTCAATTAATCAATTCATTTATTTCAGTTCTTGCTTGGAAACTTGCTTGCTGAGGACCAGTTTTAGACATTTCTTATTGGTGTAGAATAGCTGGAAAATTGAACCATTTGGAATCTTGATTGATTGTGAATGCGCATGTTACTTGTATGCACAACCTATCACAATCGTTTATACGGTGCCCCACATGATTTAAAAAGAACATCCCTCATTTTTATTATAAAAAAATTCTTTTTTTTTTTTTTTTT
>CAIGRB010011245.1:2991-17261 GCA_903798255.1 Fraxinus quadrangulata
GCAATGGGCAAGCCCCCACACAAGAGTATGCTCCCAGACTCAAAATTTCGGAATCGTGTACATACGGAGGGGCACAAGATGCAAAAGAAGTTGAGAACTTCTTGTTTGATATGGAACAATACTTTCTTGGGGCTTCGATAGTAGACGAAGCGAGAAAGGTTACAACATCTACCATGTATCTTGGTGGAGATGCAAAGCTGTGGTGACAGACTAAGTATGCTGATATTCTGGCCCACAGGGTCAGAATAGATTCTTGAGATCTCCTCAAGGAAGCGATCAGCACTCAATTTTTCCCAGAGAATGTGGAATATCAGGCCCGACAGGCACTGCGAGAACTGAAACATACAAGCTCCACCAGGGAGTATGTGAAAGCCTTTTTTGGACATATGCTGAATATTCGAGACATGTCAGAAAAGGATAAGCAATTCACCTTCATAGAAAGATTGAAACCGTGGACACGCAGAGAGCTTCAGAGACAGAAGGTCACTAATTTGACGGTAGCCATGGGAGCCGCCGAATGCTTGAGTGACTATCAACCGGAATCGAGAAAAGATCGACCTTCGGGAAATATTCAAGCCATTGGAGGTGGAAACAGACCGTATAGACCCAACTTGAACTCAAAATGGGGAAGAGCGTTACTCTCAGAAGGGAGGCGGCTATCAAGGCACCCGTCAAGGAAACTATCAAAATAACCGTCAAGGGAACTATAATGCTAGCAGTAGTAGCAACTGGAATAAAGAAAAAATGATGGAGGGCAGATCTGATGCCACTCTTAAATTGATGTGCTTTTTTTATGTGAAGGACTCCATCGAGTGGCGAAGTGTCCTCAGAAACAGATGGTGAATGTATATTATCAACTAGCAAGTGGCGAAATGAGTTTAAAACAAGATGTCATAGTGAAATTGACTCTGAAGAGGATGATGAGGCAGTTAGTACATTCTTACATCGGTGCAACACAATGTCGCATCGCGTTACTAAAACGAAGGATGTTCCCTCGAAAGAGCCAAAGATTGAATAATCGAAGGCTCGCATTTGCATGGCCAAATGCCTAATGTATATTGATGTGGAGATCAATGGAAAGCCAATCAAGGTTATGGCAGACACTGGTGCTACTCACAACTACCTCGCAAGTTTCGAAGTGCAGCGACTTGGACTTGTTATAGAGAAATGTGGTGGAAAGGTCAAAACAATTAACTCAGCTGCTCAACCAATAGCTGGGATAGCGAAATATGTGTCAATCAAAGCAGGTCCTTTCAAAGGAAGGACAAATCTGTCGACAGTTCAAATGGATGAATTCAAGCTGATTCTGGGATTGAAATTTCTTCGAGATACAAAGAAAGTAGTGTTGCCATATTTCGATTCGCTAATGATGATGGGTAGTAAACCAAGCGTCATTACTACACAATTTGGGAAGATAAGCGAGAAGAGTATCTCGGTCATGTAGTTTGGTAACGGTTTCAAAAGAAATGAACCCTCATATGTGTGCACTCTTCGACTAGAAGAGATTGAAGAGGCCACTGGTCCTATTCCAAAACTTGTGAGAAGGTTTATTAAGGAATTTGAGGACATCATGCCGGAGGAGTTACCAAATAAATTGCCACCAAGGAGGGCAATTGATCATGAGATTGAGCTTATTCCGGGTGCCAAGCCTCCCACCAAGGCACCCTACCATATGTCTCAGCCGGAGATTTAAGAGTTTCGAAAATAGTTGGGAGAAATGCTGGAAAGTGGGATTATCGTGCCTGGAAAATCGCCATATGGAGCTCCTGTGTTGTTTCAGAAAAAGGCCGATGATTCCCTCAAAATGTGCTACGACTATCGAGCCTTGAACAAGATTACTTTAAAGAATAGTTACCATATTCCGCTAGTCACAGATTGTTTCGATCGACTGAGTCGGGCTAAATACTATACGAAGATCGATCTCAGGTCCAGATATTGGCAAGTTCGGATCAAAGAGGGAGACGAAACAAAGACAACGGTGGTGACGAGATATGGAGCATTTGAATTCAAGGTGATGCCTTTTGGCTTAACCAATGCTCCAGCAACATTTTGTACGATGATGAACCAGTTACTTCATGGTTTCTTGGACGATTTTGTAGTGGTGTACCTTGATGATATAGTTATCTATAGCGAAACATTGGAGGAACATGTGCTGCATGTGAAGCGGGTATTCAATCGGCTAAGAGAGAATGAACTCTATACCAAACCATCTAAATGCTCATTTACTCAGACGTCTATAAGCTTTTTGGGTCACATCATCGATCAAGGCAAAATACGCATGGATTCGAAGAAGGTTACAGCCATCAAAGATTGGCAACCACCAAAGAATGTACATGATGTGCGTTCATTTCTTGGGTTATGCAATTACTACCGACGATTTTTAAAAGGGTGCTCAGAAATTGCATTACCACTTACTGAGTTGATGAAGAAGGATAAGGATTGGGATTGGTCATCCAATACCAAATTACTTTCGAAAAGTTGAAGAAAACTATGTAGACGAATCCGGTGTTAGCTCTACCGGATATGACCAAACCATTCGAAGTGCATACCGATGCTTCCAACTTTGCACTTGATGGAGTCCTTATGCAAGAAGGACATCTGGTAGCATACGAGAGACGGAAGTTGAATCAAGCAGAGCATCGTTACTCAGCGCATGAAAATGAATTGTTGGCGGTTGTCCATTGCCTTTAAGGATGGCGTCACTATTTTCTTGGGTCTCCATTTATTGTGAGGACAGATAACACCATGGTTAGTCACTTCATGTCTCAATCGAAACTATCGAGCAAACAGGCTCGTTGGCAGAAACTTCTTTCAGAGTTCAATTTCATACTAGAGTATCGTCCCAAATCTAGCAATCATGTTGCCGATGCTTAGTCGCCGGGCTGACTTGGCCACTATTTGCTCTTTGTCCACTCTTTCAAGAAGCACGGCAACCACAAACACAAGGGACCAAATTCGGGCACTTTTGGATAAGGATTCGGCTACTCAATATTTGGTTGACCTCATCAAGCAGGGCAAAACTTGACAGTTCTGGCTCGATGGGAGCCTAGTGAAATCTCTTATCGCAGAATTCCACGACACAATTTGGGCAGGGCATCCCGGAGAGGAACGCACTTCTGCACTATTACAACGTGCATACTACTGGCCTCAAATATGGGACGACATTGCAACGTATGTGAAGACTTGTCTTGTTTGTCAGCGAGATAAGGTGGATCATCAGAAAAAGGCAGGCTTGCTGGAGCCCCTTTTTGTCCCAACGAGACCGTTTAAGAGTGTATCGATGGACTACATTGTTGGATTGCCAAACATTGAAGATTTTGGCACTATCATCGTCGTGGTGGATCGTCTACCAAAATATGCAACTTTCATCGCAGCGCCTAAGTATATATCAGTCGAAGAGACAGCTCAACTCTTCTTCAAACACATTGTCAAATACTAGGGACTACCTAAAGACATCATCAGTGATCGGGATCCTCGATTCACTGGCATATTTTGGACCGAATTGTTCAAACTCCTTGGTTCAAACTTGAGCATGAGTTCTAGTTTTCACCCACAATCTGACGGACAAATAGAGCGCTTCAATTCCATGCTGGAAGAATATCTTCGACACTTTATCTCTACTTCGTAGAAGAATTGGGTGAAACTTTTGGATGCGGCTCAGATGTGTTTTAATGCCCAAAAGAGCTCTTCCACCAATAAGAGTCCTTTTGAGATTGTTACTAGCCAACAACCGTTACTCCCTCATACTGTGGATATCAATCAAAGTACGAAGTCCCCTCAAACAAAAAACTTCTCTCAAGAGTGGAAACAAAACATTGAAATTGCTCGGAGTTATCTTGAGAAAACTCAGAAACGGTACAAAAAGTCTACAGATCTAAAGCGCCGTTTTCTTAAATTTAATGTTGGAGATCTGGTAATGGTGAAACTCCCTGACAGAAACTTGTATAAACCGATAAGAGGGAAAGACTCAAGATTGGTGCCAAAATATATTGGACAATTACCATCGTGAAGAGGATTGGAAGAGTCGCGTACAGAGTTGCTCTCCCTTCATGGTGCAAAATTCACAAAGTCCTTCATATTGGCGTACTCAGGTCATACTTTGCCAACAAAGAGTATGCATCCAGAAATGAGCCAAAACGACCTGTGTTTGAACTGAAAAGAGTTGAGAAGAAGGTTGTTGAAGAGATTCTTGACTATCGAACTACTCGATCTTCTAGGAAACATCATCAAGAGTACTTGGTCAAATGAAGCAGATGCAGCAGCGAGGAAAATATTTGGGAAAGTGAAAAAGACTTTGGAGCTTTCAAGCCATTAATTGAAGTATAGCATTCATCAATGGCTCCGAGGACGTCGCCAAATCAAATGGGGGAGAATGTCAAGGACCGCAGCTTTACTTAAGCCCCTTGACCCCATCGCAGTCGTAGTTTGCCCAACTTCGACCGCACATTGTAAATATTAGACTAGTTTGAGTTGTAATTTCCTTTTGGTTGTAATATTTTATTTCAATTGTAAAATAGTTAGAAAATAGGAAAAGCTTAGTATGATTCTTCGACCGCACTTGGGTTTTTGTTACTAAGTCTATTATAGGGGGTATTAGTCTTTCAAACAATTTTTCAAACTTTCTAGTGTTCGCCCCTGCACTAACCATTGTAATTTACTGCTTTCAGCAATTGTAATTTTTAGCTTTCAAGCAATCAATGATCAAGTTTTCTTCAATTGTGTTTTAAGCTTTCAACAATTTGTAATCAAATCTTCTTTCGTCCCGAAACGATCGAGAAAAGACGTAAGGTAGTCTAGCGGAGCAGACTACTACCGCAGGGTGTCACTTTCTGTGCTAAGAAGAAAGACACCTCGTGAAACATAGTGTGGCTATATGTTTTACTTATAAACACAAATACCATATATGCATTCTTGAATTTATATTTTAGCTATAAACAGGTATAAAAAAATTGCAATGAAACTCAAAAGTAACATAGTTTACCTTGCCTGAAGTTTCAAGAATATACTAATTGGTCGTTGAATGAACAATATGCTTGCGAACATGATTTTACTAAATAAATAAGCATACATGTTAAAGAGAATTATGTCAGCATAAAATGCAGTGGTAATTGTAATATAACAAGAAAAGAAATCCTCAATAGGTTTCTTTTTTAATGTTTTATGATTATAATTTATCCCCAGTAACAATAACACTATTAGAGTGAACTAAATTATGACAAAACTAAAGAGATCTGATTTTTATAGTCAAAAGCAATATTTCAATGTGAATGACATATAACGATTGGTTCTTGAGATTAGATGTATTGAAAATACAAAAAGAACAAACTTTGTTTCAAATACAACAAGTGTGGTATATACATTAGATTTTATTGAATGTTGTCAGTGCAGAGAAAACTGGGCGTATAAATCCAATTACAAACTCATAGAAAATACTTGCTAACTATTTTTATAGTTATAGAGACATATAATGGTCAAAGTTAGTTCAGTCTAGAGAATATTCACATAGTTATGACGTCGAATTTCAAATTTAAATTACAGCAATCCTAGGACATTTGATACAGAGACCTTACAAAACATAGGTGAATATTACATGGTAGTGAACCAATTTGTATTTATTACCAATGTAATTAAATAATTTTGACACTTAATTGAACAAAGTTTATAATGAAAACAAAGTTAGGTTGTGTTGGAAAAAGAAAACATAGAACATATGAAATTAGAAGAAATCATGCCTTTAGTTTGTGATTGAAGTACGAGACATTGATGAAAGTCACCTCAATCTTAAGCACAAAAACAAATTTGAATTTTGTGTGATCACAATGCACTTTTATGGATGTATGAATGAAAAATTTTCCTTATACACGTTTTTAGTACATGTCAAGTGTGAACTTTCACCAGCTGATGGTTTGAGTAAAACTTTTAAAGATTTGCTCGTTTTAGCTTTTGACAATGTTATGTAAAGTTGACCATGAAGAATACTGATTTTGGAAGATATAAACCAACAAAATTAAGTATTTGTCTTTGTGTTTTATTTATTGTCATTACAAAACATGGCCTAATAGAAAATTAAGTTCTTTTAAATGAAATTGATATTTAATCACATCGAAGAGGTATGAAAGAGATTATTGGTAAAAACAAAAAAAAAAAAATTAAATCAAGTTTTCCATAGTACTCGCCAACTGCAATTTCAGCAAGAATTACATTATTCTCAAATTTTCGACGAGTAAGACGTGTTCCATTACATAAACCTTCAGATGGATTGATATTTCGTAATAACATTACAGAACGATTCACTTTAAGGTTCAATTCATAAGGTGGAATACCATTTGAAGTTAATCTGTTTAGAAAATCTTCTTGTAAGTTTTGTTTAGATTTGTCAATTGCTTCATCAAAACTATAGTATGTATAAACTTAACCAGGAATTCGCTCTAATAAAATTTTATTAACATGATCAATACATTCATTTCTTGGTGTAAAAATAATTTGATTTGCCATTATATGTAAATCGTTAGCATATGCTTCTATATTTGGAAACACGTAATTTATTAGAGTTCTCAAATATGTAATTTCATCTTCGTACAGTATGGCGATATTGTTTGGAAGCTTAATACATACAACTATGTTTTTCCTTTGTTCCATTTCTAATTCTTAACAATTAATCACCAAAAGTAGGATCAAATTTCGCTCTCATGTTCTCAACTAATGGTAGATGTACAAATAATGGCCAAAGGTAAGAAAAAATTAAGCTAACTTTCATTATGTCTTCTTTTTTTCTCTCTCTCTGGTACTAGTGGTAAAACTTGTCTAAAATCTTCTTCAAGAATTATTACTTTCCCATCAAAAGGTAAGTCAGAATCAGTAATATCTTTTAGCATTTCACCCACAACTTCAACAACACAACGATTTACCATTGATACTTCATCCCAAATTATTAACTTAGACATTTTCAACAAAGATCATAATGCCGATTGTTTAGTAAATGAGCAGCTGATTTCCCCAATTGTTTCCAAAGGAATTTCAAATCTTAAATGAGCAGTTCAACCTCCAGATAAAAGAGATGCAGCTACGCTAGAAGACGCAATTGCTAAAGAGATTAAATCTTGAAATCTTACACCAATTAGTAATGCTTTATATAAAAAAGTTTTGCCTTTACCACCTGGACTATTGATAAAAAACGTACCACTTGGGCCCTATCTTATTTTCTCCATACTTGCATCATATGCAAATTGTTGTTTGTTATTTAACATTGACATACAAACATATCCTTCTGCAGTATTCAAATTAATTGTTTCTTCTACACCATTCTTCTTAATCTTTCGTTCTTATTTATATTTACACCAAATGGTACTAATTCATAGTCATTTATGTTTTTACCTAATAATTTTAAAATAGAACTTATATTCCCTAAAGCTCGCATTTCAGCATCCTCTAAAGGTGTATTTTCATGTATATAATCATTAATCATATGGAATTTGAATTTTTTCCACAAAGATTTTGGATCGTTAGGGTTACAAAGCGTAAGTAGTGCAGCAAAAAGACATCTTAAAGAAATAGGCATTTCGTAAAATATAGTTTTTGATAAAAATTCTTCAAAATGATTATCTGCACCTAACAAACCATATAAAAGTGCAACTTCTCAATATGTGATAACAGTTACAACATTCGAAGTATGTAGATCATGAAATAATGTTGGGCCTCGATATGATTTAAAAGAATTCGGAGGAAATGTAGTTCTCCTTCAGATGAATTTACTTTAACAATTCGTCCAACAATAATATTCTTTTTTCTAGGTATCAAAATTTTCTTATTTGAATTCCAAACAAAATGCCTCGGAAAATCTTGATACAAAAGTGTATGAGCAAACTCATTTGTTTCATTCTTTCGAAAAAAATCTGTTAACATTGTCTTCTTCGTACTTTTTTTCTCAATAATAGTACATAAATCATCTTCATCGTTGTACATTACTTGTTAACCATTTTCAATATGAAGTTGTAAAACATAAACAGTGGGATAAATTTTTGATAAAGTAAACGAAAAAATCCTCCACATAGATTCAGATGGAGATATTTACATAGCAGATTGATAAGAAGAAATTTAATCTATTTCTTGATTTGGTACATTCGTATTGATTGAAAAATTAATACGATCATATCCATTGTACACATATTTATATAAATATTTAACAATTTTAATAGAAGAATAAACTTCAACATTAATGTGACATTCAAATTTTGCACTTCAACGAAATTTATATGGTATAATCAATAATTGTCTAACATTTTACCTCTAACTTTAATAGAAAGACCAGTATTACGACATTTGTACAATGTGTATGCATTTTGACCGAATATCGTAGTATTACAGTAATCTTTAGAATATCTATTTTTACAACATTTATTTGCTTTCATACATGCATTTTTTGGATTAAGATTTTTACAAGGGCCATGGATATTATATTTAACAATAATAGAATGAAGATGATTGTATTTGCTTTTCTCATGAATCTCACAAGACACTATCCTATATAGACCTCTGCAGCACAATTGATCTTCCATTGTTGAAAATTAATAATAGGTATGTCTAAGGAATACCTCTTTTCCGAAATTCAATAACATATATGTGTGCAATAACAAGACCTAAAATGTTTTTCTTGAATATTTTTCAATTCTTCTAATTTTGCTTTAAATATACGAGCAATTAAATCAAGTTGATTTTGAACTTTGTCATAATATTTTAGTTCTTGTTTAATCTCAAGCTAATTTGGATTATATGTTATAATTAAAAATATATTTGATTTTCGATAAAGTGGAACAATAAATATTGCATCCATACATCTTTTTAGCATATCTCTACCCACATGAAAAAGATGATGGCAAAACAAATTTTCTACCAATTTTACACATCTTATTTCCCCATTTTCAACACTGTCTACAATCCTTTGATAAAATTAAGCACAAATTTGTTTGGATTATTTCAAAAGTAGTCTAATCTAGCAGTTTCAATTTCACATACATATCTACCACATATTGTTGGAACAATCTACCAGCATTAGGTAATATAGACTTACTGGAATGCTTGATTTGTAACTTGTATAAATAGTATTTTAGACAAGAGATTTGATACACTTTTTCATTTGATAAAGCACTACATGAACAATAGAAAACGAAATGAAATGCTTATTTAGGATATTTATGTTAGAAAAGGAAATAAATTATAAAATGTTATATTTGCAAACCTTCGTTCTCTTTCTCAATAAATTCAACTGCCGAACTACTTGTGCTAACAAAACTATTAGATATTGATATATGCTTAGGTTGAGAGAATACGTTTCTGCATCTTTCAATGCCTTCATGCCAATCGGATTCTCCATATGGAAAGAGTAATGGATACTGTAACAGATTATAACAACCATAATAGTAATAAACTCTATGTGAATCCCCAGATTGAGCGCATATAGTAATGTCACGAATATAAATATTCACATTTTCATTATATAATCACATTTTCATTATCTTCAACCCATATAGAAGCTACTTAAGATGCTATAGGAGTATTAAAAACTTTTTGATCAATTCTTGGATCACTGCACCGTATTAGGATTTGATGATCATGCAAATTAGTCATATTACTTGAAAGTCTGAAGAATTTACTATATGGATTCCCTTTCAAAATTTCAATTAGAATAATTAAAGTAGATTCAACAAAATTTGATATAGAATGATTTGCCTTGAGAACCAAAGTAGTGACCGTGTGATTTGTTTGCTTTAGAAGAAAACTAGATGCAAAAAATTATTCGATTGCCCCCTATGAACTCATCACCAACAATATCCCAATAATTCTTGAAGAAACAAGATGTGTATCTGTCTGGCCCCTGTGACTTGTCATCACCAATATTAAATAAAGCATCTTTGACTTCTTCCCTCAAAACATCCCGGTCAAGTAGCTTAGCATTCTCCATAGATAGCACGGGTCCAAGACTCAAAAAATCAGCATCAATAGGCTTCATTAAGCTGTCTTTTCCCAGCAATTCACTATAAAAGTGAATGAATCATCTGCCACCTCTTTTTGGAAAGTAGTATATGAACCATCCCTTTTAAGTACAGCTACAATGTAATTCCTTTTAGTGTTTCTCTTAACAACTGAGTGAAAGAACTTGGTACACTTGTCACTATTCTTAAGATAGACACACTTAACTTGTTGATAATAGAAACTCCTCTCCACTTCACAAAGATTAACGACTTCTTTTCTCAAACGTGTCACATCACTTTGTAGTTGCATGTTGGTGGGGTCATCTTGTAGCTCCAATTGTGCCAGTTTCAACATTCTAGTAGCATTTTTGGCCCTTAAGGAAATATGTGTGAAGTGCTTGTCATCGAGCTTCCTTAGGTCCCCTTTGAGCTTTTGTAACTTTTTACAAAGTATGAATTGCTTCGTGCCACGGATATCATGATTCCCGCAATCACCTACTAAATCATGAAAGTTTTCATGTTTAGTCCACATATTGAAGAATCTAAACGGTTTACTCTATTCCCATCTTGCTCAAGAAGTGAAACAATGCAAGGCGAGTGATCGGAAAGGCACCAACGGCAAAAAATCAGCATGGCTATTAATTCTGGTTTGCACCCAAACATCATTTACTATGACTCTATCAAGTTTGCTCCAAACTAATTTTTCTCAAGATTGTCGAATTCCAACACTCAGTGGTAGCCTCGGTAACTTAACCCAAACCGGTATTTTGTCAAAATAGTTGTACAATTTTTTGTACAAGTAGCACAACTCTTACAGATTTCGCCATAAGTTGAGATTTCCTAGTCGAGCAAGCTGACTCCGTGTCCTCATCGCCAAATGTTTTGGATACACTTGGTGATAAATCATCCTCTTCACATAAACCTTTCTAGAAATCTGTAGCAGCCTTTCCCTCATATTGAATCCCCACACGTAAAGTAGAGGCTGCCTTAGTTGAACTTTCTGAATGAACCACTGCCTTAGCTGGAACGATATTCTGCTGTAGAGTATCATCCAAAAGGGGCTGGCCTGCGTTAATTATTGGTTGGGCTGGGGTAGCAATCTTTTTGAGTGGAGGCAGTCCAATATGTTTGGCTAAATTTGACTTTTTCTTACCCATACAGCTGGCGGGCTAGGAACACACAAGGCCCAAAGGCAGGCCCACGTTTAAACAACAAAATAATCAAATGGCAATATAACAATATGATTAATCTTGGTGTACATTATGGACGCCATAACGGTGTCCATAATGTACACATGGCGGCCCCCTATCTGGTGTCCATAATGTACACAAGGCGGCCCCCTATCGCCGGATAGGGGGCCGTCATGTGTACATTATGGACACCGTTATGGCGTCCATAATGTACATGTAGCACTTCCCATAAAAATATTACCCAAGATAGAGACAGGAGCTTGCAGGGACTTTTGACCAACTGCACTATGTTGAAAATTTGGGATTGCAGACTGACCGTAACCCAAGGTACGGCAACTCAATTCAAAATTCAAATTTGAATAAAATATTATTAGAATTTAAGTGTGACCCGAATTCCTTGTTGAAATAATTGAAAATTTTTAATTAAAGTGCATCTCAAGAAAAATTCAATTTGAAATGCTATTGAAGTCCTATGTCAAGTTGGAATTCTATTTTGGAGACCCATTGAGAGTTGTAATTTGTTTTCAACTCAATTTTTTGGTATCCTACTTCATCAACAATTCTATTAGAAAGGTTTTGACATCTCCTATATGTTCTTTATAAATATTAGACTCTTCTATCAATTTTATAATTGTGAGAAAAGATATTACTAGAATTTTATGATCAATTGTATATTTTTCCATTATTATTGATGCAATAAAATCTCATAATTCCTATGTCATATTTTCTTATCTTCTTTTATTCTTTTACTTGTGATCAAATACTTCATTATTGTGTCATATAACTTCAGCATCTTAATCTGGTGATTAGTTTCATATCAAGTGGAATCGAGCGATATGTGATCCTTGAATTTCCAACAATTGGTATCATATATTCTGAGCATAATTAATACAACAAGTGGTATCAGAACCTGGGTTCAGCAGTTCCGCAAGAGCACAGGGGTGATTTGTTCGAGGTTTTTTGTTCTTGATTGCTTCCATGAAGCACGAAATTCCGCTTTTGAATCGGAGCACTAGATTTTTCGCTAAGGCAGGTTAAGAGCGTGCAATACTTGTACAGCATGATTTGGATAATGCGTTATTGAGAATTGACAATATACCCGCAACTTTGACCGCGGAGGAGAAATATCGAAAGGATAAGAAGACAGTTTTTCACATTCATCTTCATCTATCAAATACCATTTTTCAAGACATTTTGAAGAAGGGTTCAGCAGCTGCTTTATGGTTAAAGTTGGAACAATTGTGCATGACTAAAATCTTACAAGCAAGTTGCATCTCAAGTATCGCTTATACTCTCATCAAATGGCAGAAGGAGGATCATTGGAAGATCACCTGATTGTATTTAAAGAGGTCGTTGCTAATTTAGAAACTTTGAAAGTAAAGTATGATAAAGAAGAATTGGCTTTGATCCTATTATGTTCGTTTTCTTCATTTAGAGACATGATTTTGTATAGTCGTGATACTCTTATCATAGAGGTGGTGTATGATGCTTTGTTTTCAAAAGAGAAGATGAAGCATCTGGTTTCAAAGGTCAGAGATGAAGAAAGCCTAATTGCTCATGGTGATTTTGGAAGGGGTAGATCAAAGTCTAAGTTCAATAATCAGATTTGTAACTTCTGCAAGAAGAAATGACACTTGAAGAAGGATTGCTACAAATTGCAGAATAAATAAAGGTTGGCTGCAAGTCGATATGGGAAGCAATTAGAGACTTCAGGTGCAGCAGACCTCACAGAGAACATTGTAAGTGAGGGAGATCTCTTGGCTATTTCTGATATTGAGTCTAAATCAGATAAGGATTGTATTCTAGATTCAGCGTGTGTGTTTCATATGTGTCCAAATAAGTACTTTTTACTACATATGAAACCGTTTTTAAAAGTGTCGTGGTTATGAGAGACAACACACATTGTCGGGTTGCTGGAATTAGTACGGTCAGATTGAAGCTATTGGATGGAACAATTAGAACACTTGATCAGGTTCGCCACGTTCCGGATTTGAAGTAAAATCTCATCTCGTTGTTTATCCTTGATTCAAATGGTTATGAATTCTTTGGTGGAGGTTTGAAGGTTTGTAAGGGTGTCCAGGTTATATTGGAGGGTCGTAAAAGGTCCCAATTATACATCTTGTAGGGTCGTGCATAATCTAGAAGAGTTAATCAACACATGTTCAGTACTAAGGTGGACATTCAGTTTGGTACAATACCTTTAAGAGTTCGTAAATGATCGGATTTCAAGAATACTGCTCAGTGGAGTTTAGGAGATATGGATAATGTCACTTTGCTACCATCACCTATGGTGTCATTGTATTCAATTGTTAGAGACGGATCCAGTGGAAAAATGAATGTAGATGCTGATTTTATTGAGCATACTTTCAGCGTAGTAAAATGTGTACAATCTAGCAAGGGACTTTCTTTGAAAGCATTTGTGTTTGATTCTGCTTTGGGGTGTGTTATAGCCCAATTTGGTGAATTTTAAAATCATTATGATTTTTGGAAATTTAGGGTAATTCTACAGAGTAGTGCTTGGATTCATTTGAAGATGTGGAATATTTTGTATGTGGTTGGAAAAATCAGTTTTGATTATTGTTGAAGAGACAGTTCATTCTTTACAAATAGATTTTCTTTTCCAAGTGGAGAATTGTTGTAAAATAAACAAGATACCAGAATAGCTCTGATATCACTTGTTGTGAAACTAACCATCGGATTAAGATGTTGAAGTTATATGACACAATAATGAAATATTTGATCAATCAAAAGAATAATAAAGACAAGAAATATGGTAGTGAAATTAAGAGATTTTATTGACTCAAAAATAATGGAGAATAGAGAAAATTATAATGGATCCTATAATTCTAATAATATTTTTTTTTACACTTATCAAATTATATAGAAGAGCTTAATATTTATGTGAAACATATAGAGGACGTCCAAACCCTTTTGGTAGAGTTGTTGATAGTCATGCCAACGAGTTGAACCGACCAGCCGAGCCACGAGCCGAAACTCAAGCAAAACAGGTCTGACCTTTTTTCAGCCCTAGCCGAGTCGAGCCGAGCAAAAACTCAGTCAAAAAAATGAGGCTTGGCCCGAGCTTTCGGCTCGAGCCTTAGCGGGCCAAGCC
>CAIGRB010011256.1:6170-42401 GCA_903798255.1 Fraxinus quadrangulata
ATAGTTATAATCTAATTAAAAATGAGAAAAGAATTATGTGGTGTACTCCCATCCCAATAGTACTCTCACTTTCTCCTATTTCCCTCCATATTCTTCATGACCAACTTGCCTGCCCACTGGCTCAATAATCAATGTAGGCAAGCCAATAACTTATGCGTCCGGCAAGCCAGAAGATTCTTTCCAATTCGGATCAGATCATTTCAGGCAACGAAAGCAGCGGATCTTGGACTTGTGTGTGATGTTTCATACATAGACTATCTTCTTTTTCTATAAAGCATTTGAGTTAAGAACCTTGATTCTTCCTTCAAGTGTCCTATAAAGCCATCATCTCTTAGTAATCTCAATTATCCCCCTCGCCATTCCCAAACAAAATGGCACCGTGACTGGAGTGCGAATTGTCACAAATGTTTGCAATAGTAAGAGCGTCTATTTCGTCAAAGTTAAACCACCATTGGGATTCTCTGTCAAGGTTCACCTTCAATTTGATTCTTTAAACATGTTGGCCAGAAGAAGAGATTCTCGTCACTGTAAAAGGATACAATGTAAATAAAGTAGAAAGACAAGTATCCATTAGGATGGTACAACTGGTTTGATGGAATCCACAATGTCCGAAGTCCCATTGTAGTTTTAGTGGCATAGATTATGTTCAGTTAATGATTTTGGTTGTTTTCAAGAATAATGTTACGGTCTCTTACGAACACTCTAAATGATTCATTTGCACCACGTACCACTACGGCACCAATGCACGAAAACAAGTTAATGATTCAAAATCGCTAGTAATCGCTGATCAGCCATACATGTCTATAAAAACCTTACAATCACAATGATTAGACCCGACCCGTTCATCGATCCTAAAAAATCATTGGATCACTGGGTCATGGTTCAACCGGTGGATTAGTGGTTCAACCGGTGGGTCATTGTTATGTCATAATTTTGTTAGGTTCAATATTGTAATTGACAATTCTATGAACAAAAAGGACTTAATTGAACATGTGTAAAAGTCAAGGAGTGAAGTACAATTTTGTAGAGTTGAGTTAGGTTGCCTAGTGTTTAAGTTCGAGTTTGGAAACAAAGAAGAAGCGACGTCGGAATTTCACTAGCCTCAAGCCTAACCATCGCTCGAGAGACAGAAATAGAACCATTATTGCTCGCTTATCGCCCAGGCTTCGCTCGAGCGACAGACCTTTGGCTCGAGCGACATATTTATGTGGTCAAACCTAATTCGTGATTTTAAAGAGTTTTATACGACCCATAATACCTAAGCATCCACAACTATAAATACAGAAGTCTGAGACGAATTTCAAAGGTTTCTTTATTGTGCTATAATTGAAAAATACTTTCATATCTTTGTTTGAAAGATCCAAGAGGCTATTCATTGATTGATTCATCCTTGTGATTCAGCAATCGAGTTTTGGAAAAATATCAAAGTTCGTTAATTCAAAACACCTGGCTTCCTTAAAACTTTAAGAAAGAGATTCAAGCGCAGGAAGAAAAATAAGAATAGGTGATTCCTGGGTATTCACTTGGAAGAGATGTGTGCAGAAGATCGTGAGACTGAGACAACATATTTTGGTAGAAGATTCTAAGTCTGTAAGTATAGCAGAACTTGAAAGTTACAGGAGGTAGATCAGGAGGTCTAATGGGGTTGGCTGGATAGTATCTATGGTAGCAGATTGTAAGGTTAGAATGAGCAGCAGATCTTGGAGTTGCAGAGGTTACAACAGCTAGTGGAACTAGTTTGGAATTGAACTGTAACCCACATTGTCTATAGTGGAGGTAACTGGTTTGGTCCCAGAGTTTTTACCTAGTTAGATTTCTCCGTCATCAAACTGTATGTTCTATATTGCTTTACAAATATTACAAATGCGGTAATTAGACTTTGGGAAATTGGATTGTATACTTAACCATCTAGAAATATTGCTTTACAAATATTACAACTGCGGTAATTAAACTTAGGGAAATTGGATTGTATACTTAACCATCTAGAAACTAATTAAAATGATTTGTTGCTTTAATTAGTGAAAAACGCGTATTTCGACTCTAACAACACCTAGAAATGGTGAATATGTGTATCATACGGAATTTAAAATTACTAACGAATTAAATAGTAACAAGTCACTTTTTAATTCTTTTCTAGATGATTAAACATGCAAGTCATTTTCGTCCTAAATTTGAATACCGCAGTTTATATGATCAATCAATAAACAAAGCGAAAACAGTAAATCAACACCAAGATGATAACGGAGAATCCAACTGGGAAAAGTTCTGGACACTTTGTCAGTCAATCCACTATAAACGATTTTAACAATTTACAGTCTATCAAACTAAACGACCCGTACTATCTGATCTCCCGATTGCACTCCTTACAGCTCTCCCTGGATCATGTGCTTCCCTACATCAATCCTTAGCAGCACTCTTAGCCTTGTGGAATCATCTATCTCACGTGGATTAATGAAGAACACCTTGTTCTTCATAGACTGGAACACCAGTCAACTTCCTTTGATCTTCAAAACTTTGATCAGATGTAGAGGAAAGGCAGTTTGATATTTGGATTATAGGACGATGTTTTTCTCACCATCGGTTTGCCGATTTCCAGTCCGGTCTCAATAACTAAGCTTACAATACAATGTTTTTTTTTTCACTCTCATATCCTACACAAAATAAGAATGCTCAACATTTGTCGAACACCCGCATGTACCATTTTCTCTAAATTCTCTCAATAAACTCTCACAATTTTAGATGCACCTAATTCTATGTCCAAATTTATTGTTTTCGGAATATTAATTCTCATTCAAACAATTTGTAGATATACTCTTGCAGATTAGAGGAACGGTATTGAACATAATAATAGGATGATCAACATGATAAAAAACAGGAACGCCCTTCACTCATCTTCAAGGTAAGAACGAATTCATTCTCCTATAGAAGTAGCACAACAACCAATAACGTTTCCAACAAACTCAATATAGAATATTCGTACTTGAAAACATGGAAGCAGAATTTAGAGAGGGAAAACTCAAGCAGTAACTATTGCATTTGAATTGGGGTAATTTTTTTAGTAGGAAGACATGTTATTTATAAATTATTCTTGGCCATTCAAACAACCTACAAGCATCATGAGAATAATGTGACAATTCAAACAACCTTTCAAATGAACAAAGGTGTTTGTTCGAACTGAAAAATAGACGTAGGTCATAGACATCGGTTACGAGATATAGATGTTGGTCATAGACGTCGACTACACAAACAGACATCGCTTAAACCTACAAAAAATTCTGTGAAAGCGATCAACGGTTTGAATTTAAAAGATCCTTAGAATATTTTCATTAAGTAGATGTGGCCTTCCTTCGAGGCCCACTCCTACCGAACTGCCTATCATATAAGAGAAGGCCCACTGTTAATCCGATGTGGCCTTCCTTCAAGGCCCAGTAACTTTCGAGGCCCATTGCTAATTTGAGGCCACGGTTAGTTCGAGGCCCAGTTGCTTTCGAGGCTCCAACACAACTAGTGACGGTCCAAGAACAAAGATTTGCTCATGGTTAATATCTTTATTCGAATGATTGATGTGACCTTTGTAAGAAGTGTGTTGGTATCTAGTCTTATCAATGTAAGAGCATTAAATGCTTTGTAAAGCTAGGAAGTCAAAATGATGGCTAGGATTTGATGCTTCGATCATTGGGATGAGACCACGTGTAATTTTATCTAAGGGTCATCATTTCATTTGTAATACTATAAATACCCCCACCATATAGCATTTGAAAACTAATGCAACTTTAAATAGTTGGAGCAACTTATTTCATTCTCTTATTTTGATTTATAATCCTTAATCTGAGTCCATCGCGATTGGTTATTATTATACAATCGCATTCCGTTACCCCGCCGAAACCCGAATAGAAACATCTCATGTCGTTGAGCTTCTCCCACGTCCAATTTCGGAGTGATCTCGAACATTGATCTAAGTTTACGTATTGGATCTAGCTTGTGCATGCACGAGTTAGTTTGACATCTGTTGACAGGAATTTTTGAGGTCAACACATGTAAAAGGCAATAACACATAACAATTAAGCACGCACATGCACCAAAAAATACCTAATCAGCTAGGTATGCAAATACTCTTACTTTTAAGAGCACATTGATCAATTTTATAATTTTTCAGATTACTTTTCTTCATCTAAACTTGCTTAATAACGGGAATATTTTCGGTCATCTATGTCATTAACTTAGTCAATTGACTCATCTGATTAGTGAGGAAGTCAATCTGACCAACACACTCCTGATTGTTATTTTTATTTAAGTTCCTGTTTCTATTTCTGTTTGGGAAATGACGATACCTAGGCCTTATGTGTCCTAATTCTCCACAGTTGAAATAAGTACAAATAAATTTATAAACAGTCTTAGATTTCAAATTTTGAACCTTAGGTGGAGGAAACCTATATTGTACCAATGATTTCTGTCCTCGAACACCTACATTCTTGGTCGTGTTCCTATTCAATAGCTTGTGATACTTAGGTCTTATATGTCCTACCTTACCATAATGATGACATGTGGGGATGAACTTAGGATCATAATTATGTGGTCGCTGATATTCATTCCTAGGTTGGTAGGTCTTACGCTGTCTAGTAGGCTTCTGTCCTACGATACCCTTATTCTTGGGTTCAGGGTTAAGAAAATTCTTGGGCTGATTAGTAATAGAGACAAAAATGGTCTTCGAAGTACTAGCAACATTAAGTTCATTCTCATTATATCCTAGACCTTCCTTATTACCAGCGGGCTTGTTCATCCCTAAGATGTTGTCAGGCTTCTTAGAACCACTAGAAAAAGCAAGAAGTTGAGTATTAGATTTTTCAAGATCGCTCGTGAGGGTTTTAACCTTAGCCTCTAAAGACTCTTTCTCAACCCTTAATTCATTCAAACATCTAGTCGACTCTCCAAATTTGGATGTAAGGCTCTCTTTCTCTAATTCAAGTGCATTAACCTTTTTAAGCATGACTTTATTTACCTTCTTAATTTTAAGACTGCTGAAATAATTGTTCATAAGCCTCCTGAAGTTCCATATCACACTCAGATCCCGAATCATAAACTAATGGACTCATCTAGACAAAATTAAGGTCAAGAATCGAAATAAGGCTCTGATACCAATTGAAAAATGCGTAGTTCGACCATAACAACACCTAGGAGGTGAATATGTATATAATGCGGAATTCAAAATTATTAACGAATTAAATAGCAACAAGTCACTTTTTAATTCGTTTCTAGATGATTAAACATGTAAGTCATTTTAGTCATAAGTTTGAATACCTCAATTTATATGATCAATCAATAAATAAAGGGAAAGCAGAAAATCAACACCAGGATGATCACGGAGAAATCAAACTGGAGAAAAATTCCGAGTACTTTGCGAGTCAATCCACTATAAACGATTTTAACAACTTACACTCTATCAAACTAGACGACCCCTACTATCTGATCTTCGGATTGCACTCCTTACAGCTCTCACTAGATTTTGTGCTCCCCTGGACTAATCCTCAACTGCTGTTGCCAAAACTCCCCAGTGGAATCTACTACCCTGCATCATTTATAGCCTTGTGGAATCGTCTATTTCATGTTGATCAACGAAGAACACCTTGTTCTTCACAGACTGGAACTTTAGTCAACTTCTCTCGATCTTCAGAACTCTGACCAAATGTAGAGAAAATGCAGTTTGGTATTTGGATTATAGGAACGATAGTTTTTCTCACCAAAATAATCAAAATAGACGAAGGTTGAAAGATAAAATAGAATGAATCTCTCACAGATGAAGCTCTCTCAATGTTCAACCTTGTAACTTTTCGAACAGATGTATTTTGGTATATATAGGTAGGTTAGGAAACGAATGGGCCGGGTAAAAAATATTTAAATCGTGAAATAAAAATTTTCCGATTAACCACGTCGCTCCAGAGAAGGCTCAACGACGATCGAGCGAAGGAGGGGCGACAGTCCAGCGATGATGATTCTGCTTTTATAGTTCGAGCCAAGCCTTGACAGTAGTCTAGCAAAAATTGCGCCGTTTTTCTCATTTTGCCATTCTCGAATCCTAGACCGAATAACCTTATTTTCAACTATTTGCATATTATTCCTTGATTTTTTAAACATAGTATAATTCAGTCTTTTTGTTTACAGAATTGACAGTTACAAAACATTTAAAACCTAACAATTAGTATTATTCTACACATGAGGTCTAACCTAGTTAGTAAACTAGGTTACTTCAATTTTAAATAAAAAATATATTTTTTAAAAAAAAGACAACAATTTTTCTAAACCCTTGAACTGGTTCCAGTTTCATCTAGACCCATCCGATTCGACCATGGTATTGAGCGGTTCAACTGATCTTTAACCGGTTCACTTGCTAAATGTACCAATTATAGTAACCGGATCGGATCACAATCGGTTTGCCGATTTCCAGTCCGGTCTCAATAACTATGCTTACAATACAATATTTTTTTTCACTCTCATGTCCTACACAAAATAAGAACGCTTAACATTTGTCGAACACCCGCGTGTACCATTTTCTCTAGATTCTCTCAATAAACTCTCACAATTTTAGATGCACCTAATTCTATGTCCAAATTTATTGTTTTTAGAATATCAATTCTCATTCAAACAATTTGTAGATATACTCTTGCAGATTAGAGGAACGGTATTGAACATAATAATAGGATGATCAACATGATAAAAAATAGGAACGACCTTCACTCATCTTCAAGGTAAGAAAGAATTCATTCTCCTATAGAAGTAGCACAACAACGAATAACGTTTCCAACAAACTCAATATAGAATATTCGTACTTGAAAACATGGAAGCATAATTTAGAGAGGGAAAACTCAAGCAGTAACTATTGCATTTGAATTGGGATATTTTTTTTAGTAGGAAGACATGTTATTTATAAATTATTCTTGGCCATTCAAACAACCTACAAGCATAATGAGAATAATGTGACAATTCAAACAACCTTTCAAACGAATAGAGGTGTTTGTTCGGACTGAAAAATAGATGTAGGTCATAGACATCGATTACGAGAAATAGATGTTGGTCATAGACGTCGACTACACAAACAGACATCGCTTAAACCTACGAAAAATTCAGTGAAAGCGATCAACGGTTTGAATTTAAAAGACCCTTAGAATATTTTCGTCAAGTGCCCAACGAATTTAATTAATAACTATGTAGCCCAAGAAATTTAAACAAAATATTTAAACAAATTTTCTCCAGAAAATATAGATGCAAGACAAGGACCCCTCGCCCACAATAGAATTGAAATCCGACCGAGACTCGGACCCCGTACAAGTATCATGTCGAGCTGGTCAATCGACGGTGACAACGACATGTGCACGCTTGTGATTCGAACCCAATGGTATCTAGGTCCTCTCATTTTCCACAAAACTGGATACCGTTAGGTCATATAACCAATGTCCAAACTTGCACTATATAATCCAAAAAATTTCCCACTTGTTTTCTTATGTGAGATAGATGTTAACCATATCAGTAAAATTCTTCACTTTTCAATTTTTAAATTGTTCACTTTGAATCCAAATATTTTATTCAATTTTTAATTGTTATCAGCAAATGCATATATCATATTAATCATCCTACGAAGTAGAACATAAATATGATTGGTTCACTAAATTTCGGAGTTTAGGTCCACTTGGAGTAGAGTTCAAAATCAAATTATTTTCAACAATTCTTCACATTAATGCAATAAAGTGGCTATTCCAAAAATTCTCCACAATTCAGTTGTCCTATTTAAATTATTTTCAACAATTCTCCACAGTTCGGTTGTCCTATTTAATCTGGATCTTGGAATCTCTAGTCACCTAAGTTACGTTGCCACCATGAAAACTCTTGGTTACTCTATATATTTTAACTATAAACTGCTTGAGAACTTTTTACTATCTCTCTTATCAAACCTTTAGTTAGCAGATCCACGATATTCTCTTTTAATTTTACATAATCAATAAAGATAATATCAGTTGAGAGCAATTGTCGAATGGTATTGCGTCTATAATGTTTATGTCAAGATTTACCGTTATACATAGCATTTGTGCTTCCAATTGCTCATTGACTATCAAAATTAGTACATATAGCTGGAACATATTTTACCTAGCATAAAATATCTTTTAAAAAGTTTTGTAGACATTCAACTTCTTTCCCAACTTTATCCAACGCTATAATTTTGAATTTCATTATTGATCTAGCTACACAAATTTGTTATGAAGATTTTGATGACACTGCTGCACCTCCAAGTGTGAAGTCATATCAACTTGTAGATTTTGAGTCTTTATAATTTGATATCCCATTCACATCACAGTATCCTACAAATACTGTTGGATATCTTGAATAGAGTAATCCAAAGTTTTTGGAATGTTTAAAATACAAAACACTCTAACAATTGTCTTCCAATGCTCAGTGCTAGAATTAATTGGGTACCGACTTAGTTCACTTCTAGAGTAAGCAATATCAAATCATGTGTAATTGATGACATACATTAAACTGTCAGTTATAAGAAAATATCCTATGCATATGAGCATCAAATATTGTCTTCACAAGAATAATGTCATATGTCTTGAATTTATCAAGAATTTTCTCAATATAGTGGGATAGATACAATATAAGACCATCGACTTTTCTATAATTTTTAGTTCCTAATATAAAACGAGCGACACCCAAATTCTTCATTTCAAACTTATTCGTTAACATCATTTTACTAGCTTGAATTATGGAATCATTATTATCCATAACTAACGTGTTATCTATGTATAAAATACCATGACATATCAGTTTCGAGTGATTTCAAATATATACATTTGTCACACTCATTAATTTTGAAACCATTTGATAAATACCATGACATATCCATTTTGAGTGCTTTTGATATACACACATTAATCACACTCATTAATTTTGAAACCATTTGATATCATAAATGCGTCAAAGTTTTCTTGTCATTTATTAGGAGTTTGCTTTAACCCATAAAGTGATTTAACAAGTTAACATACTTTCTTACCTTGTCCTAAGGTTACAAATCCTTCATGTTGCTCCATATAATTTTTTTCATCTGATTCACAATTCAAGAATATCGTTGTAATTTCCATTTGGTTTATATCCAAACCATTAAATGATTTTATCACAATAAACATTCAAATGGAAGTTATTCTTGTAATAAGTGAATATGTATCCAAATAATCATGACATTTTTTTTGCTTGTAGCTTTTAGTGACAAGTCTTAGTTTAGTCAATTGATCCATCTGTCTTCATTATTCTTTCGAATATCAATTTATACCCATTGATTTATTGTCGGGTTGAAGGTCTACTGATTTTGTAGTTTGGATTCAGCTTCGTCATGAACAACTTCTTTCCAATATGAAACTTCAGTTGACGACATAGCCTCTTAATAAATTTGATGTTCATTTTTTAATAAATATGTTAGAAAATCAAGCTTAAATGATATTGTCCTTCTAGACCTTTTATTGCATCTAGTTTAACAGTCATATATTCTTGATATATAACATCTTGTTATCACGGGATCTCTTCAGTGAATTTGATTCAATTTGTATGTTAGAATTTTTTTCAAAAAATATAGCATGCATCGCTTTGATAATCGATGAACATACATATCGGAAAATTCAAACTTATGAACAATAAATATGTATGCACTAATATGGTAGGCATAATTAATGAATACACAATCGATGTTTTTTTGTCCATCTTAACCTTTTTAGGTTTAGGGACAGCTATTTGAGATAAACATCCCATTGCCTTTAAGAATTTGTAATTAGGTTTATGAACTTTCTATAATTTATAAGGTATCATGTATATTTTTTATGTGTCAATTTGTTGAGAATATGATTTGCACAGGTTAAAGCTTCCCCCACAAGTTCTGCAATAATTTAGAACTTATCAACGTAACATTCATCATCTGCTTCAATGTTCGATTATTGAGTTCAGCAGTTCCATTAGATTGAGGAGAATAATGCACGATTGTTTGATGAATAATTCCATATTCTGAATATAATTGCTCAAAAGGAAAATCATATTCACGACCTCTATCATTTCTTATTGTCTTAATCTTTTTTGATAAGTAGATTCCCAACCTCTAATTTACTGTGTTTGAACACTTCAATTAATCTTTTCTTTTGAGTAAATACACATAATAATATCGAGTGAAATCATTGATAAAAGTGATAAAGTAGTTTTATAATTTCTAGTTTGTACAAACTTCAAACTACATATGTCAATGTAAATTAAATCTAAGGATTGGGTACTTTTTTGCAAGACAAAAGGGTAGTCTAAGCATTTTTGGCTTCTACACACATTTCCATATCACACTTTGGTAATAAATCTAATTGGATTAATTTACATAAATTATTAAAATAACATGCAATAGTCATTCATGCCAAATGTTAAACAACTTTGTGTAATTTTATTTAAAATTGGAGGTACAAGAGCCATGACCTTTATTTTAAAGAGCTTCACAATTATTTAGCTCTTTCCATCAAACATTTCATTCTTAGTAAGTACAAATTTATCCAATATGAAGACTAACTTAAACTCGTTCTTTCTTAATAGAGAACTAAATACCAAGTTCTTATGAATTTCGAACACATGAAGAACATCGGTCAATGTAAGCTCATTCTCATTTGTCATTTTCAGCACGATCTTTCAGTGTTTTTAAACTTTTGATGATGAAAAATTTATCATATCCCAACATACAACGACTTACACGTATATGATGAGTAGCTCCAATATCTACTCACCATTACTTAGTATTACAGACTAACTTGCATTTAGAAATGATAGCACAAAGATTCATGTCTTGCACCTTATGAAAAATGTTGTCATGTTATGTTATATTGGCCTAAGCATTTTGTCCCTTGATATTCCTTGACTTTCGAAATTCCTTGGATCAATGTCCTGCCTTGTCGTAATTATAACAATTGCCTTTCAACCTTTTAGAAGCATTTGAAGAATCATTTTGACCTTCGTTGATGTTTCATCTTTTATTTAGCCTCGAAATCACCTTTCGTGATAGTGACCTTTGATTCTATCTAATGAAATGCACACTTTTATTTTCAAATTTGTTATTGTTTACTTCTATTCTCAATCAGATTATAGTATTTTCAAGCTTCATTTTCTTGCTCTTATTCTTAAAGTAATTCTTGAAGTCCTTCCATGATGTAGCAACTTTTCAACAAGTGCAGTATGAAGGCCAAAGAATGGCTAACCAAGAGGGGGAGGGGTGAATTGGTTATTTAAATTTTTTTCGTAAAATTAATATAAATACAAACAATGACCAAATAGATAAATTCAAATAGTAAATACAATAAGTAAAAGAGAGGGGGAGAGAGGATGCAAATGATATAATTATAGGTGTTCGATTCAAAGTAATGATCTACGTCCTCAGTTACCAAGTTCTCCGGCACGAGCAAGACATTTTCACTATATTGACTGACTTATGGTGCAATCTAACCCTTTACAATACTTCCGATGACTTACAAATAAGGACCACCGATCCTTATACAACATTGAGCTTTACGGAACCTTAACACGACCTACAAATTTAATAGAAAAGTGATTTTACAATTGAAACTTCTTTTTTAATAAATGATATGATCAAATTAAGTAGGAAGAGAGAAATAGGCTAACACTTTAATTTATAGCAATGAATGAAGCTTAAGTGTTAGATGAGAAAAATTTTGATTAGTGAAATGATTTTCAGAAGTTAATTCAGTCAAAAGTTTTTCAAAATAAATGATTTGATAAAGATGAATCAATGCAGCTTTTCTCAAGAATATCTCAGATAAACATTCTTAACAGTATTGTATTGAATGTAGAGTGAAATGGTATTTATAGCAGTAAAAACGTCAAAATTTCTGCCTAATTGGATGTCAACCACTAAACCGAATGACTAAACTAATCGTTGTGCGTTAGAAATTAGAATGGTTAAAAATTAGACCATTGGACCAACCGAACGTCCGCTAGGAAAAAAATTCTCCGGATTATATTTCTTGATTATGTTAATAAATGTAGGCTTTTGAAGAACATATTCACTTAACATTTCAAAATGAGTGTCATTGGTAAAAGATTTAAAAACAAGTGAAGATTTTATCACATCGAAAATAATTTTTATGCAAGCGTTTTTACAAATAATTTATCTCCTACATAAAAATTTAACTTATAAGCTTTTAGTGATTCATTGCTAACGATTAAAATATTTTACTTTTACATATGGATTCAAAGCATTTAAATCTAATATCTTCAATGAATACTTGATTCATCGTGAATGCTTCGATTGATTTGACGTGATTGCTCGGCTTCCATCTCGATTGTCTTTGATCGTAAGTTGCGAGTCTTTTGGTAGCAATTCTTTTGTCTTTTATTGATCAATTTGACAACAATAGCTATGAAGACTTGAATTCAATTGTCAAAGATAAAATAATTTGTTTGTTATAATTAAAACACAAGATCAACCATAGGTCATCACATCAACTTGGGATGATTCACTAACAGACATTCATTTGGCATGTATATCACTAAAAATCACTTGAAGTTCTTGAATTTGGGATATAACAGTGTTGTTGTCAACCATTCTAAAATTAAAAAAAAACCAAAAATAAATTTCTTCGAGCCGTCATCGCCCGTTTTATACTTGGCATTCGAAGATTCCAACAGTTCCTTTTGCAAACTTCGCATTCAGTATACATTATATAACTTGTTGTCAAATCCATTGACAACGTAGTTTCAACATAAAAAAGTTGAATGCCTACATTCATCAATCACAACCAATTTCTTTGTATTTTTTTCATCCTATAAAAGTGTAGATTCTTTGAAAAATTTAGATAAGTAAGCATATTCTGTTGCCGATTCTTAAAATATGCCCCATTAAATATTCTCAAGTTTTTCTCCGATCGAATTAGGGATTGGAATATCAGGATGTTGGCATTCTTTTAAATATAAAATCAAAAGGAGATATGGAGTAAAACTAGAAAAAAAAAATGAAAATTCGTCTTAAGATTGTTGCCTCCGGAGTATTGATTATCCTTCAAATAATTTGAGGATACTTTGCCCCTGTTTGTCTCCTTTTAAAACACAAGTTTTTAATTCTTATACTCATTTTCAATCACACATTTACAGAATAAAATATTTTGCACGTAAATTCAAAAGTTTTTCTTGATTTTTAAGGACGCATTCTCCAAAAAAATCACTATTCAGAACTCCATTTTTTCAAAATAATGGCTATCGAATAGGGGCTTATTCTTATAGACTATAGGAACAAGATAAAACTAAATAAGAAGATGATCAACATGATAAAAAATAGGAACTAATGATTAGCATAATCAAAAATAGGATCAAGAATATAATTCAAGCCTATCGACTTTACTATATGTCCTTAAGAAAAAAATTTGCTCACTTCTACGGTAAGACAGCAAGAAATTGTCTCCCAAGTTAGAACAAATTTTGTTTCTTACAAAAAGAGTAGAATATTCCTTAAAAGTTTCAACAAATTCAATGTAGCATTTTTTGTACTTGAAAAAACGAAAGCAGAATTTAGAGAGAATGGAAACAAAAGCAGGAATTATTGCATTTGAATTGGTATAATTTTTCTAGCTAAAAGGTATGCTAAGATTATTCATGACCATTCGAATAGGCTTCAAGCCTTTTCAGAACAGTGGTGACTATTAAAGCAACCTTTCAAACAAACAAAGGTATTTGTCATGACTAAAATAGACATCTATTACAACTTGTTGGAATTTAGGTGTGACCCAAATTATTTTCGTTGAAGTGTTTGTAGAATTCTAATTGAAGTACACGTCATGAAGAATTCGAGTTTGGAATACTATTGGAGTCCTATGTCAAGTTAAAGTTCTATTTTGGAAGCCCATTGGGAGTTGAAATTTGTATTGGACTTGAAGAAGTTGAATTATGGACTGGGAAGAAAAGTCGTCGCTTTTTCGCTAGCTAGACGCTCGAGCAAGTTCGGCCCAAGCCCGTTTCGCGTTTTAACAGGTTTTTGGCATTCTACTTCAACTATAACTCATCTATTAGGGTTTTGGACGTCCCCTACATAGTTGTCTATAAATACTAGACTTTTCTTTACAATTTATAATGTGTGAGATATATGATTACTAGCTTTTAGGATTATTGTAATTTTCTTTCTCTATTATTCTTGATCAATAAAACTCTTAATTCCTTTGCCATATTCTTGTCTTTTTTTTTTTTGGTCTTGATCAAATATTTCATATTGTGCCATATAACTTCAATAGATCAACCTTGTGGTTGGTTTCACAATAAGTGATATCAATCATAACAAGTGGTATCAGAGTTTAGGTTCAGCAGTTCCGCACAGGGCAAGGTTTGATTTGTTCGAAATTTTTTGTTCGTGATGACTTCCATGAAGTATGACATTTCGATTTTGAATCGGAGCACTATATTTGCGCTATGATAGGTTAAAATACGTATAGTACTCACACAGCTGGATTTGGATGATGCGTTGATGGGAATTGACAAGATGTCAGTAACTTTGACGATGGAGAAAAAATTACGAAAGGATAAGAAGGAAATTTCTCACATTCATCTTCATTTATCAAATACTATTCTTCAAGGAGTTTTGAAGAGAATTCTGCAGCTGCTTTATGGTTGAGGTTAGATCAATTGTGCAAGACTAAAAGTCTGACAAGCAAGTTGAACCTGAAGCAGCGTTTATACTCTCATCGACTAGTAGCAAGAGGATCATTAGAAGATCACCAGCTGTATTTAAAGAGATCGTCGCTGATTTGGAAACTTTGGAAGTAGATATGATGATGAAGATTTGGCATTGATCCTATTGTGTTCGTTGCCCGCTTCGTTTTCCCTATTTAGAGACACGATCTTGTATAGTCATGATACTATCACTATAGAGGAAGTGTATGATACTTTGTATTCAAATGAGAAGATGAAGCATCTGATTTCTGAGGCCAGAGATGAAGAATGTCTGGTTGCTCATGGTGATTCTGGAAGGGGCAAATCAAAGTCTAAGTTTAGTAATCAAATTTGTAACTACTACAAGAAGAAATGACACTTGAAGAAAGATTGCTACAAATTGTAGAATAAAGAAATGATTACTGCAAGTAGAAATTCAGATACTTTAGGCGAAAAAAACCTTGCGGAAAACATTGATGGAGATCTCTTGGCTATTTCTAACGTCGAATCTAAACCAGATGAGGATTGAATTCTTGATTCAACATGTGTGTTTCATATGTGTCCTAATGAGGACTTGTTTACTACTTATGAAACTATTTTCAAAGGTGTCATGGTTATGGAAAACAACGCACCTTGTCGGGTTGCTGAAATTGGTACAGTTAGATTAAAGCTTTTAGATGGAACAAATAGAATACTTGACCAGGTTCGACATGTTCCGAATTTAAAGAAGAATCTCATCTCGTTGTCTATCTTTGATTCCAAGGGTTATGAGTTTTTTGGTGGAGGTGGAGATTTGAAAGTTTGTAAGGGTGCCGAGGTGGTATTGGGGGGATAGAAAAAGTCTCAGTTATACATCTTGCAGGGACGCGAGGAATTTGGAAGAGTCGATCAACACAGGTTCAATACCGTGATGGACATTCAGTTTGGTACTATACCTTTTGCAGCTTATAAATGGTTAGATTTGAAGAATACAACTAAGTCAAATTTCGAAGATATGGATAACACTTTTTTGTCATCATTACCTACGTTGCCATTGTATTCAGTTGCTAGGGACGGACAAAGTGGAAAAATGTATGTGGATGCTGATTTTGTTAAGTATGCTTTAAGTGGAGTAGAATGTGTACAATTTAGCGATGAACCTTCTGTAAAAGCATTTTGTATTGATTCTATTTTGGAGTGTGCTATAACTCATTTTGATTAATTTTCAAAATAATTATGATTTTTTTTTTTGAAATTGAGGTAATTTTGCAGAGTAGTGTTTGGATTCATTAGAAGATGTGGAGTTTTATTTTTTATTTTTTATGGGAGAAATTAATTATTAGTTATTGTTGAAGAAGTCAGTTCATTCCTTAGTTGAATTCGTGTCAAGGTGGAGATTGTTGGAATTTGGGTGTAACCCGAATTCTTTTCGTTAAGTGTTTGTAGAATTCTAATTGAAGTGCACATCATGAAAAATTCAAATTTGGAATACTATTGGAGTCCTATATCAAGTTGAAGTTCTACTTTGGAAGTCCGTTGGGAGTTAAAATTTGTATTGATCAAATATTTCATATTGTGCCATATAATTTCAATATCTCACCCCGTGGTTGGTTTCACAACAAGTGATATCAATCCTAACACAACTGGCTACAGACGTCAATTGCACTCAATCACCGATTTCGATTACAAAAAATAAAAATAAAAAAATAAAAGACATCAATCATAGACATCAGTTGTACAAACAGATGTAGGTTAAACCTAGAAAAAATCTGTTGAAACAACGAATGGTTAGAATTTAAAAGACCATCAGAAACTTTTCATCAAGTACTCACATAATTTAGTAATTAAAATTTGAACCAAAAAATTTAAGTACAATAATTAAATACATTTTATCCAAAATGATATATGCAAGACAATCACTCACACCTAACCCAACTCAAGCCAGCGAACGTTTCGTGTCAGGCAACAAAGGACCTGAGCACAAGTGGTTGGAACCTAGTGGTATCTAGCTCTCTCTCTTCCCACAAGAATAAGTTTCGTCTAAGCCCCAAACCCAAATGTCAAACTTCCACTACATAAACCAAATATTTTTCCACTAATTTTCCTATGTCGGACAAATGTTAACCAAATCAATTAAATACTTTATCCAATAAATAATTTTTGACAAATAAATATATCATGTTAATATCCTCTCCCGAGGTAGTACATGAATAATCTTGATTTTGTAAATTTTGAAGTCGGGGTCCTACTTAAAGTTGAGTTCAAAGTAGCTCAACATTAAAACCATTGCCTACCAATATTTACGTCACCTTGGTGACAAGCATAATTCTTCTGAATAAGATTTTAGGAATTTAAAGAAAAGACCTTTGACTTCAAAGAAAAGCTTCTTTTCTTTATTTGACTTTCAGTTAGAAATTGTGGAATGTGACTATTATGTATTGTCCAAAGTCTTTTGTTTGATTATTCTTGTTGTCTTTGGTGTGCTTCTATATGTTATCTTCATCTCAACCTAAATTTCGCTCAATCTCCAAATCAAATGGAACAAGACTATTGTGTCTCGAACTTTGCATACCTGCCTGAAAAGATAGAAGGAAACACTATAGTTTTGAAACGATTAAAAATTAAAATAAGGTGATAAAAATTCGAATTAAAGCTATATTTAACTAAATAATTGAAAGAATTAAAACCATAACAATCATTCAAGATAAACAAGAGTTAACGTCAAAGTCTTGAAATTGAAATTAAAATATTATAACATTGAGTTCATTGTCATCTTAGTGACTAAAATTTTAGTTAAGCATCATAAAGTTACAAAAATATATAATTGAATATGGAACCAAAAAAGGAAACATATTTTTTCCCTGTATGGATATACCGTGCAATTGCATGGTTATGGCCGTTGCGATAGTATGACTGCTGTTTAGCTTAGTGAAATTCCCTCTAGCAATCTCGAGGTCGTATGGAAGGTTCCTTGCTATTATGTCACATTCTTTCTAGTCAAAGTCAAGAATTGTTTTTGACAAAGTCCAAGTCAAATTGGGACTAAAATAAACTTGTGGAATGTTTGGACTATTTGGTAAGTATAGAAGCCATAGGGTAAATAATGCATATAGATAGAAAAAGCAAAAGATTTAACTTTCAATATTAATTGGAAGGCCCTATCATTAAGTTTTTATATCTAGTATCATATATTTCTCAGAGCAGAATGGAAACCCATAAAGATTATAACCCCGAGAGAGAACAAGGATCTGGAAAACAGAAAAATGGGACATTATGTTAGCCGATTAAGGTGAAAGGAGGAGAAAACATATATTCAAGATGGGGTTCTTTATTTCTTTTACCGGAAGAGATTTAGGAAAAAAGATTACGGTTGACCTTAGAATAATGATCAACAATTTCCTCTCGCGTAATAAGATTTTTTCTCCGAATCTCACTTTACCAAATGCTAAGTAAGGAATAAGAGGGAAAATAACTATTTGGGAGGGAGGCATTCAAATTTGGATGCCTCTTTTTATTTTGGATGGGACAATTTGTAGATTTCNAATAGGTGAATAATACAGAATTAAAAATTATCGTCGATTAATATTGCAACAAGACATAAAAATTAATTAACGATAATTTTAAATTTTGCATTATTTACCTATTCACGTCCCTCTAGGTAATCTCAGGGTTGAACTCGTAATTTTCAAGTGATATCAGAACATAAATTCGTTTCCTAACCCTAGTTTCTCGATGAGTAGTTCATTGTTTGTTTCGCCATATTTTGATGGCAGTAATTATGCCTATTGAAAAGTTAGAATGAGAGTTTTCTAAAATCTACAGGTGAGCGTAGTAAATGGTTGGACCGCTCCATCTACCATAGTTGTAGGTGTAGTTATCCCTACTAATATTTCAACTTGGTCTAAGAAAGATTTAGATGAGTGTAATTGTATATTAAAGGGCTTCATGCTCTATTTATGGCTGTATCACTTGAAAAATTTAAACGTATATCTGTGTGTGAGGTTGAGAAAGTAGATAGTGATGAACAATATGAAGAAAAAGTTATTTGAAGGGAGTCTTCACATTAAAAAGGTGAATATAATCGTGCATAAAAATGTCAATGAAATTGAGCTAATTAGAGAGAAATTTGTAGCTAACATTCAGGAGTTTGCCTTGTGCCTCAATAAACTAGATACTGTGAATCAATCTCTCAAATCTAAGATTAAGGATCTTACAGGTGAACTTGAGAAGTCCTCTAAAAGAGTTAGTAAGCTGACCATTGAGAATGATAAATTAAAAATCCAGATTAAGAACCTTGTTAGCAAACTTGAATATTCCAAGTCTCAACTTCTTGCTTTCCCTAGTGGATCTCAGAAACTGAACAATCTTTTGGAGTTGAACAAGCCAACTAGGAACATGAGAGGTATAGGATATAAGCAACCCGATCATAATAGGGTAAGTACTTCCAAAACCATTTTTAAAAATTATTGTCGATTAATATTGCAACAAGTCATAATAATTAATTAACGATAATTTTAAATTTTGCATTATTTACCTATTCACATCCCTCTAGGTGATTTTAGGGTCAAACTCGTAATTTTCAAGTGATATCAGAACCTAAATTCGTTTCCTAACCCTAGTTTCTCGATGAGTAGTTCATTGTTTGTTTCGCCATATTTTGATGGCAGTAACTATGCTTATTGAAAAGTTAAAATGAGAGTTTTTCTAAAATCTACAGATGAGTGTAGTAAATGGTTGGACCGCTCCATCTACCATAGTTGTAGGTATAGTTATCCCTACTGATAATTGTACTTGGTCTAAGAAAGATTTAGATGAGTGTAATTGGATATTAAGGGGCTTAATGCTCTATTTACGGTGGTCGAATTGACTTCCTCATTAATCAAGCAAGTCATTTGATCAAGTTTATGATACAGTTGACTTGGAATAAGTCTTTCACTAGACAAGTTTGGGTTAAAAAGAGTGATTTGAAATTTTTTGAAGTTGATGGTGCTTTTAACGATAAGAGCATTTGTAAACAAAATTGATAGTAGGGATAATTGCAGCAATAGTCCCAAACCTTTTCATTTTTTGCGTACTTTACTCTAACCTTGTTTTGTGCTATCGGAGGTCCCAAACCTTTCAAAAATATGCACCGGAAGTCCATTTGATGGAAACCGTCCAGTTGACCGTTACTCAACCTAAAAAGTCAAAATTGATTCAATTTTTACGAAATTGGAAAGGGCAAAATTGTACCTTAAATTTTTCTCATTTTAAATAGGTTAAAATATTAAAAAACCAAAAAATAAAACCCTCATTCCTCCCACCAACACTGACGTCGGCACCACCGCTCCAAAGCCGACCGTCCCTATCTCCTTTCTCGACCCCACGCTCTCCACCCCCAAAACGTCACAACCACAATTAAACCAAAACCTGGTGTGTCCTGGATCAAACCAAAAGCACACAAAATTTCTATTTGCACTAAGGAAAACTGAAGAACAATAGCTCGATCATTCTCCAGGATTTTCTCTTCTCTCGTTGCTAACAGAATCTCCTTGCAGCGGCATCATCACAGAGTGGTGTGTCCAGCAGTGTTGGGGGAGGGGCTTCGAACGTGATGTTGAAGAAAGGGGAAAAAGAATCGACCAAAACCTTATATGTGTCGGATCCAGACACAGGATATTACCGGCCGAAAAATCAATCCAAGGAGATTGACGCCACCGAGTTGAGGGAGATTCTATTGAAGATCAAAATCAGACGACACTAAAGTGGAAAATTTGAATTTGAATCCAGTCACACGATATCTCCATTTCTTGTTTTTACCCTTTCTACGTTAACTACCACCCTTTTAGGTTTGCAGAAAGATTAGAAAATGCCTTGTTTGAGACAAAATCTAAGATTGGATGATCGATTCCGACAGTGGTCGACGGGAGGCTGATCGATTTCTCTGGTTTCGATTTGGGTTGGGTTGGGTTGGGATAGGGTGGGGTGGGATTGAAGAAGATGAATTTTATTTTGTTTTATTTTATTTTTTAAGTCAAAATGTGAGAAAAATGCAAATGACCATTTTGCCCTTTCCAATTTGGTAAAAATTGAATCAATTTTGACTTTTTAAGTTAACCAACGGTCAACTGGACAGTTTTCATCCAAATGGACCTCTGGTGCATATTTTGAAAGGTTTGGGACATCCGCGGCACAAAACAAAGGTTAGGGTAAAGTGTGCAAAAATGAAAAGGTTTGAGACCATTGCTACAATTATCCCTTGATAGTATTAGGAGTTTTTGTTTTATACTTAATTTTTTTGAGTATTGATGTTTCGTAATATTAATGTTTCAGTTAGTGTTTTGATGAACATTAGTATTACTTCTCAATTTAGCTAACATATTTATGATAGTCTGTTTCAATTATTATATTTCCTATGTCACATGTTTTAAACTTGGTATTTTAGTTGTTAATATCAGGAAACATGTTTCAAAGAATGCAAGAGACATACGTTCAGTTTGAGTTTAGGTAGACTAGTTTGTTTCTAATTTTTTGACTTATATTGTATAGTTTTGTCACGGAATATCAAAAGGGGAATATTGTTAGGATTTATGTTGTATTAGCAATTTTTTAGACAAAATAATTATTATAAAATAATATGATTATTATAAAAGAGTTGTAAAAGTCATTTGGAGGGTTGTATAGATGAACTAGGAGTTTTTGGGTTCGAGTATGGAATAAAGAGAAAGAGAAAAATCATTTTCATTCGTCTATCGCTCAAGCAACACACTTCTTGCTCATTTGTCGCTAGTCTAGCGCTCGAGCAACGATGTTATACGTGAAACTCTAGTTCACGATTTTCAAGAGTTCTATCTATCATTTACTACCTAAATACCTCATATTATAAATACTCAAGATCCAAGAACACATTCAAATATTGAGATTAAACTTTTGATTCTTGAGATTAGTCAATCACAAGTTGGGCAAAATATCAAAGTCAAATAATCCAAAACACACACTTTCTAGATATCATCAGGAAGATACTTTCTTAATAGCTTTCAAAGGTTGCTCAAGATTGAGGGAGGTTGGACCGCAAACATGGGAAGATTACTAGAATAAGGTGTTCTTGGTGATCCACACGAGATAGACAATTCTAGAAGATTGGGAACAGGTGTGGGTGAAGCACGTTCCAAGGAGTTTTGGAGATTGCAGGAATTAGATCAGCGAAACTAATGAGTTTTTTAGGCTGTATCATACTGTAAGTTCATATTGTTTATAATGGAAACTACTAGCTTGGTCTTGAAGTTTTTTACCTAGTTAAAGGTTTCTCATCAATTCTTTGTGTTGTTTACATTATTGATTTCATACAAGCCGGAAATTCAATATATGGTAGTTAATTCACGTGAAATGATTCTAGAATAATTAATTATTTTGACTTGTTGCAATATTAATCAACGAAAAATTTTAATTCCGTATTATTTACCTATTCATCCTCTAGGTGATTTTAGAGTCAACTTGTAACTTTCAGGAGGCAATTAAGCCCTTATTTGATAGAGATTAAAATCGGATTCTTAGTAGATTTTGATAAAAAATTGTTGAAATTTATGATTGAAAAGTTGTGGATCCTACAAAATGTGTGGTTAAAATTAATTGGCGATCATTCATTGGCTGACTTCTAACTGATTCCGTAACATGCTCACATTTTATTCACTAGCTTACTTTTCATTTCTTCATTGGTTTTGAAATTATGATTTAAACCTCTATTCATGTGTGTCTTGATAACGGTTTATGTCGAAGTGGAATGTCTCAATGGAAACAATTCGTCTCTTTTGGTTGCGAGTTCTTGCACTTCATGAATCTCGCTTTTTCCGAGGGCTAACATATTTTTAATTAGGTCTGCATAAAGGGATATGAGTTCACTTATTATTCCTTTGTTTTTATTTATTTTTTAACAAATAGTCCTTGAAGTCCAAATTTAATTATTTACGTTTAAACCTAGGACTTTTTTTTTTTTTTTTTGGTACTATGTAAATTCAAAATTTTATTCTATAGTTTGGTGTATTGATATTTTGGTAAAAAGGAGAGATTAGATAATCTAGTCCCTAATAGTCCTCAAAGTTCGAACTTAACTAATTATATTAAGTGGGTAACTTATGGAGTAGAATAGGTTTTATAGTTTCGAAAGTTATTTAGTGCATTAATGGTAATTAATGTGTAAACAGATGAAACGACTCTTTAGTACTTGCCTTTTTAAATGTATTTTTAACATACATGTACTTTAGTACGTGATATGTATGCTTACTCCGGATCGTTTGTTTGAATATGACTTACCATATTTGAGGGCTAAGATCACTTTATTTTTCAATGGTTGAGATTGAGACGGTTGGAATTCAACGGCTAAGATGCATTTTTTGAACCTATATATTATGCTTTCTTTCATTGTTTTTTCTTCTCTAAAACATAAAATGTTCCTCCGTTCTTTCGTGGTTACTATTTTTTTGTGGGGATCAACTTACATTTCTTCAAAGGGGTATTCAAAATTTTGTTGATGATATTTCATTGTCCTTATTTATTCAAATTTATTTTTCTGATATATTTTCACCAGTTCTTTTATCTGGAGGCCATGTGGTTGAATGAAACTTTGGGATTGATATAACTTCATGTTTTCAATGTTATAGTCGAGGGCAGACCTACCTTAAGCCTAGTGCAAGCATATGCCTACACTAGCAATGACCGAGCTTGCTCGGCTCGTCTATTCATCATTCTACAATCTATACATTACTCTTCTACATTTTATTTTTACATTTTTGAGTTATAATTTTGATTTTACAATTTATTTTCTACACTACTACATAATATTCATTCACTTCTCAATTCTACTTAAATTTTTCAACATTTAATTTCAATTATTCACAAATGGATCCATGATCGTTTGTTGAAAATTTGTTCGATGTCGGAGACGAAACATCTGTCCAAAGTCAATTTGGGAATGAATTCACCGGTCTAAATGAATTACCCATTCTAGAAAATATTCAAGATTTCGACGTTCATGAAGGTAGTCATCCAATTGATTTGGATAACGTTAATATTGATGTTGATGCTAGCTATCCAATTGATTTGGAAGGGGATAAAAAACCTGGATTAGATATTCCCGATGCAAGAGGGAAGAGAAAGGGGAAGAAGCAGACAAAATGTTGGGACCATTTTAAAATGGTTCAATCTGGTCGTGTGATCGATGGAGTTCCGAAATCACAGTAGCATGTAAATACTATCAACAACGATTGGTATGGTAAAATGACATTGGAACCACTCACCTCAACTATCACTACAAAACATGTGCGGCCAAACATGGACTTCTTCCAGCTGGTCAAACGCAACACAGTTTGGTAGTCCAGGCGCCGGTACTACTATTACACCACTTTTTAAGTGGATGTATTCGGAGGAGAAAGCTCGAACAGGAATGGTGAAGTTCGTTGCCACGACGAAATTGCCACAAGCAATAGCGGACAACCAACATTTCGTTTCATACGTCAAACAATATCTTCAACTGAGGTACGTTGGAGTAAGTTGAAATACTCTTCATTCTGATATAATTGAATATTTTCTTAATTCAAATAAACTATTGATTGCGAATTTAGAAAAATATGGGGGTGTGATATCTTTAACTTCGAATTTATGGAAAGGGATTAATAAAGGAGGTTACATAGCTGCAACTACATACTATATAGACTCACTTTGGGTCTTGCATAAAAAAATTATTATTTTTAAAATTATTGAGTTCCCACACAATGCTAACAATATATTTAATGCTATTATGAACATTATTTAAGAATATAAATGTGAGAGTAAAATTCGTTATTTTAAGTTCGACAACGCTAGTGTGAATAAGCCTGTTATCGATAGATTACATAGGGTTCTTCAACCCGATTTCGGTATTTTTTTTATTTCATATTCGATGTGTTTGCTATATTTTTAATTTAATGGTACAAGACGGTTTAAAACATGTTAAAGATGAAATTCAACGAATTAGGAATGCACTAATATATATCACGATTGCACCTAGTAGAAAACAGATATTTGAGTAATTTTGTGCTCAAACGGGGGTGACACATACAAAAACATTTATTAGTGACATAAGGCATAGATGGAACTCCATATACTTATTATTAAAATCATATGAAGATTTCGAACATTTAATTACTGAATTTTATAATAATAGGCATATGAGAGACGACGAAAATACTATTTTAAATGAGCACGATTGGCATTTAGTTTTTAAAATTAAAAAAAAAAAATTGACAAGTTTTTATGATTCTACAAATATTTTGTCTGGTGTTTATTATCCTACTAGTTGTATGGTCCTTGAACGTCTGTATATAATTGATAGGACTTTTTATAGATTTAAAGTGACCCCGATTTTAGTTCAGTTATATTTTTCATGAAATTAAAATTTAGAAAATATTGGAAAGATTTGCCCATGTTATTTCCGTTAGCATGTGTCATGGACCCCCGATATAATTTATCGGGTACTAAATTTATTATTGATCAAATTTTAAATGCTTTAACTTTTAACGTACCTATTATTTATAGGAATTTGGAACAAATTTTATGTGAAATGTATGAACTATATGCTTCACAAATGGGTACACATATTACTCGTGTATCATCCGGCTCTACAAATACTCTTCCCACTAATATAGGAGATGACGACGCTAAAGTTATAAATTTATTCCAAGGCATGAACTCATATAGACATGATTCAACTGCATATACACGTGGTTCCTCTAGTAGTAGTGGTAGTAGTAGTTTGTCTTCCACTACATATACTCAAATATCAAGTAATAGTCCAAATGCGTTGCTTGTTGAATTAATTGATTATTTTAATCATAATATGTTTAGTAACAATGCAATTAGGAAAAATTCAGAAGAAGTACTTGATTTCTGGCAAAGGTATGAACGCCGATGGCCAGTAGTTTCAGTAATGACAAAAGATCTACTAACACCTCCAATTAGTACTGTAGCTTTGTAGTCTGCTTTTAGTTCAGGAAAGAGTGTTCTTTTCGAGGTTAGGAGTCGACTAAAAGAAGATATTTTAGAAGCATTAACGTGCGTGAAGGACTGAGAAGACGCTTATTATCGACTGCAAGATAAATATGTCGAAATTGCAAGTAATCAAGTAAGTGATATTTAATTTAATCATATTCATCACAAAATTTTATTTTAATACCTTTATAATTAAAAAAATGTATACGTAACAAGTTGTTCGTGTACAATTTTTAACTCCGCCTACTCGAAATTGAAGTAGCCGATCCCAAGTCCGGATAAAGGAGGAGAGTTTGTTTATCTCCTTTTATTACTATTTTAAAAAAGAAAAATATTTTGGAAAATGTACATTTCAAAAATGTTTAGAAAATNGTAAAAAAAATAGGAGCTTGGCTCTGCTCGTTTAGCGCCCACGAGCGGTGAGCTTGGGCACGAGCCGAGCTCGCCCATGTGGAGACGAGCTACGAGCTCGGCTTGTGTTCATGTGGGTACGGGCCAAGTCGGCTCGGTTCGACCCATTGCCACCCCTAGCCTACACTGAACTTAGGGGATGGAAACTTCAAATGCGAGATATAGAGAGAGAAGGGTAAGCAGGCCTACATAGGATGGAAACTTCAAATGAGAGATAGAAAGAGAACGGTAAGAGGGATAGACTTTAAAGGCTGCAATAGGAGTTGGTGGATTGCTGCACCAAAGAGTAACGTGTAATGGTTTTCTCATTCTTATTTTTCTCTCTAAATCTATTTGTATCTCTATTTCTATTGTTGTCCTTTGTTTTAACTCTTGTGTGGCTTTATATGTACTTTTTTTTTTAATGGATCCATTCCATTCATCCTCTAAAATCTATAGCTCTCCATGGCTATTGGCTAAAGCCTATTCTTAGTGGAGTGAAAGTGCTTCGCTTAGTTTACCCTCCTACTTTATCTTGACAATTTACCACTAAGCTAAATAATTTCGTCTAAAATTTTAAAGGGTTAAAAATTGAATAAAGTTTGTGTTCTGAGTTCATAAGAATAATGTTATTTATCAACAATGGTGATGAATATGTAAGTAACAGAATAATTTGTAAACTATGTTATTTTTAGTATTTTTACCATTATTAAATTCATGGTCGAACTTTACTTGAGATTGAGTATTTCATTTTGTTTATTATTTTGTCGAGCTTTGAGTTTCTAGACTAGTTAAGAAAAAATTGAATGCATATTGCATGCAATAATTTAAGGGCCCAAATTTAAAATTCATCTTACGCTTCGAAAATTCAAACTTCAACCTTAAATAAATTCCGCCCGCACTGAAAAATATTCCTAGTTCTGCCCCTGGTTATAGCTAGATACTATTGTTCAGAGGTTGGCGAAAATAATTCAGAAGCTGGAAAATTTTTCATGTTTCTACATTTTCCACATATATGCATCTAGGAAGAATCACATGTGGTGGATAGGTGTTGGACTTGGCGGCTGTTGGACCATCAGCTATCAGAAAGTTGCGATCTATTTTGCAAAATTTGATCAATGCTTTTGGTCTGTCTTTTCTTACCTTGTGGTATAAACAATCTCCAAAGCTATTACTATGTTTTTTTTTTCATTATATTAGTTCATGATAGAGTGTATTTGGCTTTGTAACCTTCTTTATAATAATAAATTTTGAATCCTTTTTTGTTTACATTTGTTTGTTATATTTTGCTTAGGTTGATAATTTTGGCTAAAAACTTTGCATATCATAGTGACTTGAGAAGTTTCACTTGATAATTGCCTTAAGAGTTTGACTTTGTCGAATTTGTTTTTCATTAATAATATTTTCTCAAATACACATCGTTCTAAGGGAGTTTAAGAGGTTCACATTTTCATCTGTGAGCTTGTATTTTCCTGGCCCAATTACCTCAATTACTGGGTATGACCTTTCCCATTTTTGACCTAACGATCCAGAACTTATATCTTTGTCCACGACAAAAACTTTCTTTAACGGAAAATTTCTATGTTTCCTATTCGGACTCAGCCTTGAGAGCGGGAACGTTAGAGAGTTCAACAATGAAATCTGCTAACGTTTGTGCTTTGATGTGGACCGCCCTTTATAGCTTATTTCGAATTGTCACAACTCAACTGCCCATTTCATCAATCTTTCTAATACGTCAGACCTTTGTAATACTTGTTTGAGTGGAAAATTGGTTAATACTTCGATACTGTAACTCTGAAAATAAGGCTGTACTAAGGCGATGGCCAACTTTTCCATATCAGGATATTTAACCCCAGCGCCTTGCAAAGTTTTACTTACGTAATATACTAGCAACTGTTGGTGCCTTCTTTTTTTACTAAAATGAAACTCATCGCTACTTTAGAAATTGCCTAGTAATAGAATTATTTCTCCTCATTTAGTTGCTTGGCTAATACGGGGCTTTTCCCATTTGTTCCTTCAAATCTTGAAAGGCTTTTTAATCTTCAGTCAATTCAACATTTTGCCCCCCCTTTTAATGCTTGGGAGAAAGGAGAGCATTTATCCATAGTTCATGGAACAAATCTACTTAAGATGGTGATCTTTCCTATTAAACTTTGTACCTCTTTAGACTTTTTTGGAGATCTCATTTTAACAAGGGCTTGGATTTTGTTAGGCTTCACCTCAATACTTTGCTGATTTACCAAGAATCCCAAGAATTTCCCGAACATGACCCCAAAAGCATATTTCAACGGGTTGAGTTTCATTCGGCACTTGTAGTACATTAAAGGCTTTTTCCAAATGTTCTAAATGGCTCTCAGCTCGAAGGCTTTTAATGAGCATATCATTGATATACTTTCATTGTCTTACCTATTTTATCCGTGACCATTTTGTTTACTAGCCTATGATAAGTGGGGCTAGCATTTTTTTTATCTGAATGGCATTACCTTGTAACTATATAGTTCTCGATCCTTTATGAAGGCAGTTTTTTCCTCAATGGGTCCCTACGTGGGGATCTTATTGTACCCTAAATGCGCTCATAAAACTTAATAGTTCATGTTTTGTAGTTATATCAACCATTTGATCCATTCTGGGAAGCGAAAAGCTATCTTTGGGACGCATCTTATTTAAGTATGTAAAATCATAGCAAGTTCGACATTTTCCATTACTTTACTAAATTAAGTACCCATATCGAGTACTGAGCATTGCAGATAAAATGGTTTCAACAACTTGTCAACTTCACTTTTCAGTTCCTTCTATTTCTCAATGCTTATTGGTCACCTCTTTTGAATTTTAGGCTTTTTTTGGGTCAATTGTCGGGGAATGCCACTTTGCGATCTATACCCACCATATCATCGAGTTTCCAAGCAAACACATCCAAAGTTGCTATTAAAAGATTTTTTAATAGATTTTTCCTATGTTCAACCAACTTTTTGCAAATTTTCAGAGTTATATTTATATCCTGTAGACAGATGGGAAAACATTCTAACTCCTTGACTGTTGTCACTTCAGACATACAGCTTGTTATGCGAGGGCCAATTGAGTCATCACCTTAAGTGTTTTCTCGAGATTACCCATTTCCACTATAGTGTTGACCTATGGTTGACTTTATATTTTGATTATAACTAAAAAATTGTTTTTTTATCTAACAATTGAATTCAAGCCTTCATATCTATTGTTGCAAAATTGATTAATTGAAGACAAAAATATTGCTACCAAAAGACTCGTAGTTGATGATCAATGAAAATTGAAATGGAAGCCGGGCATTCACGTCAAGACAAGAACTTCAACAGTCAAACATCGAATATATTAGACTTAAATATTTTGAATTCATATGTAAAGGTAAAATTCTTTAATCCTTAGCAATGAATAGTTAAAAGCTCAAAAAATGAATTGTTATGCACGAGAAGAATTATGTCAACAAAATGCCTGCATAAAAATTATTTTTTGAAAGGTAAGAATTTCAATTTAATATTCAAACTTTTTTGCAACGTCACTTACCTTGAAAAATTAAGTGAAACGTCTTTTAAACAATTATATTTTTCAAAACTATCAAGAAAGAAAAATCGGAAACATGAAACCCAAGTGGACTTTTAGTTCGCCCAACGGTTGATTTTTTAACCTTTCTGAATTCTAAATCACAATGGCTAGTTTGGTTATCCGATCCAGGATGCGGACATCCAGATGGGTCGTCCGATTGTACATAATTTTTGGCATTTTGACTGCTATAAATATCATTCACTTTGTATTCAATACAATACTTTTGAGAGCATAAAAATGAGACATTCTTGAATTAAACTATAGTGATCACACATCTTATTTATCTTTATTAAATTATTTAATTTGAAAAAACTTTTGATTGAATCAACTTTTGATAGTCATTATTTCCATCAAAGTTTTTATTACCTAACACTTGAACTTTATTCATTACTATTTATTAAAGTGATAACTTATTTCTTTCTTTGTACTTAATTTGATCATATCATTTATTAAGAGAGAAGTTTCAAAGTGTAAAATCAACGTTCTTTAAATTTGTAGGTCATACTGAGGTCCTGTAAAGCTCAATATTGTATAAGGATCAGTATTCCTTATTTGTAAGTCACCGAAGGCTTTGTAAAGATTTGGATTGCATCATAAGTCAATCAAATATACTGAAAATATCTTGCTCATAATGGAGAGCTTGGTAACGGATGACGTAAATCATTACTTTAGATCAAACCTACACAATCACATCGTTTGAACACTCTCTTCCATTTTACTTATTGCTTTCATATTTGTGCATGTTTGTCTGATTGACTTATTCATTTCAAATTTGCTTAAACTTGAATTAATTTTTCAAAAAAAGTGTTAATAACCAATTCACACATCTTAGTTAGTTACTCTTAGGCCATCATATAGTGATTACATTTTTAATGAGAGTTCATGAGACTCTCTCTGTTAGATCACTATAATAATTTCCTCTCACGATTCTCTAATTATATTTTATAAAAGTTTCACTTTTATTGGTTGAGAACTAACACGTAGCCGATAGAGAAATTTTGTTATGTTCGTTTGCCTCGTAGTAGGTTCGTCCGATGATTTTATCATAAATGGACTTTTTCATCCAAAATGTAGAAATTCATATATCATTGGTATGCCTGGGGCTCCTCTCCTAATTTTACTAATAGAGTGGCTTGTCCGAGAAGGGTTTGGTGACCTCTGATGAAATTATGAGGTCTCGACATAGGAATTTATGGATTATGTGTTTGCATTCGATCGAAAGCACTTTCATATAGAATGTTCATCGAATTCTCATTGTCCAAGAGCATATGATTAAAATTTTCTCCAACTATCATTGCTTGTATGACTACTACCTCATTTTCAACGTGAATTCATTTTCATAATTAACAACTTTAATTGTAGGAATTATAGATTTTAGAATGCCTTGTTTCTCGTGATTTCCTGATGCTACATTTTTGTAATATAAATTTATCCTTTCTCTGTGGTGCTAACATCCTCGCTCTCTTTCGAGATTGAATAGCGAAAACGTTGCTAATTCCTTCAAGTTCTCCTTTTTCTCTTTTAAAATTTCTGTTAAAGTTTTACCCAAATTTCATTAGGTATTCGTTGATTAGTTGAAGTGGGCATTGAATAGGTCAAAATATAGATCAAGAAGTGATTTCCCTGCACTCCCGTTAGCTGGACGCCAAGCTCCCGCTTGAGCATGGAAAATAGGGAGCTGGTGCTCGCTTGGTGCCTTTTGCTACTCGAGCGGTGCCACCACTGCTCGCTTTCTGCCAAGGTGATGCTCAAGCGGTTGTGTCATCGGACCACGATCCGTTTCACGTTTTGATGCATTTTTTTGTTCATTCCATCTTTAAGAATATTATTAGGGTTTTTTGACATGTATCTTATATATAGTTGGACAAGTTAGACAATACTGTAAACACAATTTCTTTGTATTCTTTCTCCGTATCATAATGATTTCTCATTTTCTCTACCAAATTTCTTGTGTTCTTCTTATGTTGTGATCTTTACTTCATTCATATTGTGTTATATAATCTCATCCTTAATTCCTAACAAATGATATCAGAGCATACATAATTCTTACTAGTTTGCTAAAAAGTTATATGAGAGCTTAATGTTTGATTTGTTCGAGATTTTGTTCTTGTGATGACAATCATGAATTATGATATTCCACTTTTGGATCGCAGCACGAGATTTTCATTGTTACAGTAAGATGCAAGCAGTCTTGCTCAGATGGGTTTGGATGATACTTTGTTGTGATTTGACAAGATGCCCTCAAATTAGTTGATGGAGGAGAAACAACGTAAGGATCAAAAGACTGTATCACATATTCATCTTCATCTTACAAATGATATTCTTCGAGATGGTTTGAAGGAGAAAATTGCTTATGTACTATAATTGAAGTCGAAGCAATTATGCATGACTAAGAGTCAAACTAGCAAATTGAATTTGAAACAGCGTTTGTATTCTTGTCATATGATAGAAAGTACATCACTTGTAAATCACCTAACCGTTCTTAAAGAAATTGTCCCTGATCTAGAAACGTTAGAGATTAAGTATGATGAAGAAGATTTGGGGTTGATTTTATTGTATTCATTGTTCGCTTCATATATGTCATTTAGAAATACGATATTATATAGTTGTGATACTATCATTATTGAAGAAGTTTATGATGCTCTATTTTCAAAGAAAAAGATGAAGCATCTTATTGGATATGAGGCATATGGAGATGGCCTTGTTGTTGATCGTAGTTATGAAAGGGGTCGATCAAAGTCTAACTTTAGTAATCAAAAAGGTTGCTATAAGTTGTAGAATAAAGAAAAATTGATTGCAAATTAGAAATGAAATCTTATCTCTATGAGTATTCCAAATGATACAAGCACACCGGCGAGGGTGGAGTCTTAAAGTTTAGTAAATGTACTCGTGTTTTGTTGTAGGGACAAAGAAGGTCCTAGTTGTATGTCTTGTAGGGTTCTATAGAATCTTTGGATACCAATCAGCAGAAATTAAATAAATCGTAGATATTCAATTTGGTACAGTAATGTTGGAGTTTAGTTTAGGATCTATGTTGAATAATAGATCCCAATCACATTCAGAAGTTATGGATAATGCTGCTTTGCCACAACCAATAGCGATGCCACATTATTGAATTGCTAGAAATAGACCCAGGCGATATATTAGGCCTCCACAAAGGTACGAGGAAGCTAATTTAGTTGCTTATACTTTAAATGTGGTTGAAGGTTTTGTGTCTGGAAAAAAAAACTTATACAAAAGCAGTTTGTAGTGTTGGTTTTGTTACAGGGTGTGCTTTTGCCCTGTTTGGTGATTGTTAAGTTGTTTTGTGAGTTTGTTGTTCGTGGTAATAATTCGAGCAACTTTGTTACCCGAGGTAATTCTATTGAGCAGTGCTTGGATTCAGTTGACATTCAGTTATTGAATTATCCTAGTTGAATTTTGTAGAAGAGGTGGAGAATTTTGTTAGTTAGAGAATTCATTTGATGTTCTTGTTGAATAGTTCAGTTTTATTCCTTGAAGTAGAATTCGTCTCCAAGTAGAGAGTTTTGAAGTCTTGTTCATTGTGTTGGAATTTATGTCAAAGTGTAGATTTGTTAAAATTTGATCCAAATTCCATTGTATATTTGTGGATTAGTTGAAGTGGACCTTAAAGAAGTCAATATATGAACCAATAAGTGATTTAGCCGGATTCCCATTAGCTGGGTGTCAAGCTCCCACTCGAGTACAACACGAAGTTGGCGTTTGCTTGGCTTCGCCAGCCGCTTGAGCGATGTCTCTACCTCTCACTTCCAGTAGGGTAGTGCTCGAATGACGGGGGCATCCGGATCCGTTTTACATTTTGACGGATTTTTTTAATGTTATTTCCACATTTCGGACTATTATTAAGGTTTTGATATATATCTTATATAGTTGGCTCTTCTTTATAAGTTAGACAATACTGTAAATACAATATCTTTGTATGCTTTCTCCAATCATAGTGAATTCTCTTTCCTTTGCCAAATTTCTTGTGTTCTTCTTTTGTTGTGGTTTTTACTTCATATTGTGACATATAATATTGTCCCTAATTTCTAACAAGTGGTGTCAGAGTATACATAATTCTTGCTAGTTTGCTAACACTTTCCATCTCTTCTTTTTGTATTGCTACTACAATCAGGATCAGTATTAGGAAATTCTTCGTCATATCTTAATGCCTCTATTTTAGTAAGATTTGACTCAGCTTAATTAATCTCTTCTCAGTTTTGATGATTACCTAGCTCAAAGCAGTAGGATCATGGTTATCTTTGTCCTATATTCTCACAGAAGGTGCCAATTTGTTGACCTGGAAATAACGATCAACAAATTCCTCTCGTCTAATTTTTTTTCTCCTCCTAATCTCACTTTACTCGATGCTCAGTAAAGAGCAAGAGGAGAAATGGCTATTTGGGAGAGATAAATTCAAATTTGCATGCCTCTTTTTCTTTTGAGCAGGATTATTTGTAGATTTCTTTTTGGGGCAATTGGATCTTTTTGGTTAATGACAAATGACGATCATTCAGCGGCTGACTTTTGACTGATTTTGTTACATGCTCACATTTTATTCACAAGCTTACGTGTCATTCATTCATTGATTTTGAAATCATGCTTTAACGATTTCTGCCGACATGGAATATCTCCATGGAAACAGTTCACCACTTTTGATTGCAAGTTCTAGCACTTCATGAATGCTTGCTTTTGTTTCCGGGGGACTCACGTATTTTTTATGAGGTTCACATAAAGGGACATGAGTTTGTTTGTTATTCCTTTGCTTTTATTTATTGTTTAACGATTACGATTCATTTCCATTATGTTACCTAGCCAAACCCGCACCTCATATGCCAAAGTCAAATGCTTGTTCTTCCTCCTCCGCTCCCTCTTTTTCTATATATGACTCAAGCTTCTCACACCACTAATTTTCAGTTGGAATACACTTCAGTTTCTCGCTTTGAATTATTCCCTGTTTTGCTACAACTCCAGGTAAGAAGGAATTGTTTGATTTTGTGAATTGGTGTGAGTTCAGAATCAACAATTCAATCTTGAGTTCAAATTCTTGGACTTTATCAAAAGTGATATCAATTATTTCCAAAGGTAAAGGAAATTGATTAGCTTATGCAGAATGAAGTTTAATGACAGAATATTATGTTTGCATATGGAAAGGGAAATTGAATAAGAAATTGAATGGGAATAAGTGAAATCCATGATCATGTAAACATATGCATTTAGTCGGAATAGAAAAATGGAAATTTGAATTTCGGATTGCTTGCTTAGTGCACTGAAGAGTAGAAATAGTAATTTTATGATTTCATCGTGTTTTAGTAGTAAAAATCACACATCTTCAGTAAATATATATAAACCGAAAAATATATATTTATTTTATGAAATCTCCAGCTCGTATATTTTGTCACTCTTTCTATCAGATAGTAGCTGGGTTGAGCAACTTTTAAAGTTTGTTGATATGTGGAGTCAAGTCACGAACATAATCAGATTGTAGGATTCATTTATTTGATTATGTGGTCATTACTTTGCGGGAAACATGTTCATCATGTTAATTAAGTTATTTAATGTCTCATGTATTTAAGCATATGGGCTATCTGATTTTTATTTTTATTTTTATTTTTTTGTAGATTCATATCGATTGTGTTTGCTATTGTAAATTATATTAAAATGATCGAGTTGGTTACACTTAGCTTTTGGTTAGTATGTGTTAGAGGGACGTGTTATCGCCAATGTCTATCATAAATACATCTTTGGAAAAGTTTTGTTTTAGATTAGTTTAGTCCATTTTATATAGGAAATTCTATCCACATTTTACAAAATTTATTTTATTTAAAGCATGTCAACGTTAGTCTTGATTGTGGATTCGACACCTAATTGACATCCACCATATGGGCATGTCATCTTTCCGGTTCACTAGAACGATTCGAAATGGGTTATGTCACGCAATCACGAGACCTTCTTTTTTGCTTTTCTTTCCTATGTTCAACTGGAGTCCTTCTGTTTAAAATAGAGCATTCATCTTTTAATTGTCTCCAGTTTGATCCACATCAACCTCAATTGTCTATCCTAGGTCCTATCAAGTTTTGAAGATTCGCAATTAAGTCCCAAATTATCACAATTATTCTTCTTTGATCCCTTTTTGCCAATTTTCACTAATTTTCGTCATTTATCATTCGATATCGAGTTTCTCCGGAACAATCAATATTAAACAAATTAAGTAGTAATTTTATCAAAGTAACTTCTAAATATACACATTTTAATGTTCGGATAAGTGTGAAAATCACATTTATTTTATTCTCTTAATAAAATAATTTTACGAATACATTAGTAACTTTTTCTTATTTTTTAGAATCACATCCTTAAAAAAATAATTTTCACAAATAACTTTCTCAAAAATTCTGTCAAACCGATGTCAAAGTGGACCTCTTTTATATACGGTGTAGTTTTGCCCAAATAGATTGGACTTGTGAAATTTTCAACCAAGATTAGGAAGTGTATTTTCCTTTTCTCATAAACTTTCTTCTCTGTATTTTAGTCTTCTTCTTCTTCTTCTTCTTGCCTTTTTTTTTTTTTTTTTTT